>CAUYLG010024015.1:0-15000 GCA_963573385.1 Cacajao melanocephalus
AATCTTTGTGGATTTATCCACCTGTCATCTTTGTAGTTGCTGACTTTCAGATTAGGCCTCTGAGTGGACGTCCAGTTTGTTGATGATGAAGTTATATCTGTTTCTTAGTTTTCCTTCTAACAGTCTGGCCCCTCTGCTGTAGGACTGCTGAGGTCCACTCCAGGCCCTGCTTGCCTGGGGATCACCTGCAACAGCTGCAGAACAGTAGGGGTTGCTACCAGTTTCTTCTTCTGCTATCTTTGTCCCAGAAGGATACCCGCCAAATGTCAGTCTGATCTCTCCTTTATGAGGTGACTCTTTGGATATACAGGGGTCAGGGAGCTGCTTGAGGAGATAGTCCATCCTTTATAGGAGCTCCAGTGCTGTGCTGTGAGCTCCGTTGTTCATTCAGAGCTGCTGGGCAGGTACGTTTAAGTCTGCTGCAGCAGAACTCATAAACCCCCTTTTTTTCCCCAGGTGTTCTGTCCCAGGGAGTTATGGCTTTATTTATGAGTTTCCGTTGTGCTGCTGCCTTTTTTTCAGGGCTGCCCTGCCCAGCAAGGAGGCAGCCTAGTCACTGTCTGCCTGCAGAGGCTTTGCTGGGCTGCTGTGGGCTCCGCCCAGCTGCCGTGTGAACTTCCCTGCAGTCCTGTTTATATGGGTGTAGTTAGAACTGCCTCAGCAATGGTGGCCCACCTCTGTAACAGGGGAGTCTCTCTGTAATGGCGAGTTGCCTTGGCAACGGCAGGCTGCCTCAGCAATGGTGGACTACCTGCATAGTGGTGGAGTGCCTCGGTAATGGCAGACTCCCGTCCCCCACAACGCTGGACCGTCCCAGGTTCAGCTGTGCTTGCTGTGAAACTCTCAACACAGAGCTTTTCCAATTGCTGTTTTTTTTTGTGGGGGTGGGATGAGCCGAGCCTGATCACTTGGCTCCCTGCCTCAGAGCCTTTTTTTTTTTTTTTAGTTGAACTATTGACTCTTTCCCAGGTGTTCTAGTCCCCTGTTGAAAAGGTGTCCGAATCTGTGTGATTTTCCGTGTGGCAACCCACTGCGCCGGCTGAAACAGCGGCGCTGAGATTCGTGGCGCTTTTTTTCCTGGGAATCTCCTGGCCTTTTAATCAGATGAATGGGCAACTCTGCCTTCCTGGAGCTCCACTCGCCAGGTAAAAGGGCACCCAGACCAGTGTATTTTGTACGGAGAACTGCCACACTGGGGCGCCGGCAAAACAGCCGCGTTGGCCAAAACAGCCGTGCTGGCGACCCGTGGGGCTCCTCCTCTTGTGAATCTCCTGGTCTGTGGGCAATAAAAATCTGTCTGGAAATGCGGCATCCACTCACCCTGTGCGCTTTCACTGGGAGCTGCAATCCTGAGCTGTTTCTAATCGGCCATCTTGGATCTTCCTCCCTATTTTGTTTTTTTTTTTTTTTTGAGACACAGTCTCATTCTGTTTCACAGGTTGGAATGCAGTGGTGCAGTCTCGGCTCACTGCAGCCTCTGCCTCCTGGGTTCAAGCAAATCTCATGCCTCAGCCTCCCAAGTTGCTGGGATTACAGGCTCACACCACCACACCTGGCTAATTTTTTTTTTTTTGTATTTCTAGTAGAGATGGTGTTTCCCCATGTTGGCCAGGCTGGTCTCGAATTCCTGGCCTCAAGTGATCTACCTGCCTTGGCCTCCCAACATGCTGGGATTACAGGCGTGAGCCACTGCCTAAATATTTAGTCTTTTCTGATTAAATTGGTGGTGGTATTAATAAATGTGATTTTATTTTATTTTATTTTATTTTAGACTGAGTCTAGCTCTGTCGCCCAGGCTGGAGGGCAGTGGTGCCATTTTGGCTCACTGCAACCTCCATCTCCTGGGTTCAAGCAATTCTCCTGGCTCAGCCTCCCAAGTAACTAACTGGGACTACAGGCATGTGCCACCATGCCCAGCTAATTTTTGTATTTTTAGTAGAGATTGTGTCTCACCATGTTGGCCAAGCTGGTCTCAAACTTCTGACCTCAGGTGATCCACCGTCCTCAGCCTCCCAAAGCCCTGGGATTACAGGCATGAGCCACTGTGCCTGGCCAACAGTAAAGAGAAATCTGTGTACCCTTCACCCAGTTTTTTCCCAGTGGTAATATCTTGCATACATATAGTGCAATATAAAACCAGGAAATAGACAATTGATACAATTCACGGATCTTATTTAGATTTAACCAGTTTTACATGAACTCATTTGTGTGGGTTTGCATGTCTGTATAGTTCTATACAATTTTATCAGATGTGTAGGCGTAGATTCACGTTCACCACCAGCACCATAATCAAGATACAGAATAGTTTCATTACCACACAGATTCTTTACACCACTGCGTTATAGGGATACCCCTTTCCTGTCATCCAAAACCCCAGGCAACCAATACCTATTCTTTATCTCTATAAGCTTGTCATTTTAAGAATGGTATATAAATGGAATAACACAATATGCAACCATTTCATATTAGTTGTTTTCACTCAGCATTTTTTTTTTTGTGATCCATCCTTGTTGTTTTATGTGTTAATAGTTTGGGTTTTTTTTATTTTTTGAGACAGAGTCTTACTCTGTCACCCAGGCTGGAGTGCAGTGTTGTGATCTCGGCTCACTGCAACTACCACCTCCTGGTTTCAAGCAGTTCTCCTGTCTCAGCCTGTCAAGTAGCTGGGATTACAGGCATGTGCCACCATGCTTGGCTATCTTTTTTATATTTTTTAGTAGAGATGGGGTTTAGCTGTGTTGGCCAGGTAGGTCTCAAACTTCTGGACTCAAGTGAACGGCCCACCTCGGCCTACCAAAGTGCTCGGATTATAGGCATGAGCCACCACACCCATCCCTGTTCTCTTTTTATTGCTATGTAGAATTCTATGCTATGGATATACCTTTCTTTAGCCATTCACCACTGAAAGCATTTGGATTTTTTCCAATTTTTGGCTATTGTAAATAAAGTTGGCATCAACATTTTCATACAGGTTTTTGTATGGACATAAAGGGTACGTTTAGTTGTGTTTGTTTGAAACTGCCAAACTGTTTTCTGGAGTGGCCATGCGCTTTACATTCCTTTTTTGAGGGGGAGGGGAACAGAATCTCGCTCTGTCATCCAGGCTGGAGTACAGTGGCATGATCTTAGCTCACTGCAACCTCTGCCTCCCAGGCTCAAGTGATTCTCCTACCTCAGCCTCCTGAGTGGCTGAGACTACAGGTGTGCGCCACCATGCCTAGCTAATTTTTGACTTTTTAGTAGAAATGGGGTTTTGCCATGTTGGCCAGGCTGGTCTTGAACTGCTGACCTCATGTGATCTGCCCCCCTCGGCCTCCCGAAGTGCTGAGATTACAGGTGTGAGCCACCGCATTCAGCCACCATTTACATTCTTACCAGCAATGTCTGAGAGATCCCATTTCTTTGCATCCTTGCCAGTATTTAGTATTGTGACCAATTTTTTTGTTGTAGCTATCCTAATAGATATATAGTAATATCTCATTGTCTTTTTAATTTGTATTTCTTTAATCCTAATGATGTTCAACATCTTTTCATTTACTTATTTGCTATCTGTATCTTCCTTTAGGCAAAGTGTCTGTCATTTTTCTTGTCTATTTTCTATTTGGATTGTTTGATAGTTTACTGTTGAATTTACAGAATTATTTGTATATTCTCGATATGATTCCCTTGTCAGATAAATATTCGCGAACATTGTCTCTTCGTAGCTTGTCTTTTTGTCCTTTTTAATAGGGTCACAGAATATAGTTGTGATAAAGTCCAATTTATTGATTTTTTTTTTTATTTTATGGATCATGCTTTCAGTTTCATGTCTCAGAATGTTGCACATAGCCCTAGGTCTCTTAAATTTCTATTTGAATTTTTAGATCAGCATGTCAATTTCTGCGCAAAAAAAAAAAAGGGCAACTGGAATTTTAATAGAATTGGATTAAATTTGTAGATCAACTTGGGGAGTAGGGACAGAGTCTCACTCTGTTGCCCAGGCTGGAGTACACTGGTGGGATCTCAGCTCACTGCAGCCTCCACTTCTCGTGTTCAAGCAGTTCTCCTGCCTCAGCCTCCCAAGTAGCTGGGATTACAGGCACATGCCAGCATGCCTAGCTACTTTTTTATTTTTGGTAGAGACAGGGTTTTGCCATGTTGGCCAGGCTGGTCTCAAGCTCCTGGCCTCAGGTGATCAACCCACCTTGGCCTCTCAAAGTGCTGGGATTACGGGGGTGAGCCACTGTGCCCAACCCTGATGGTAGTTTTGACTGCCCAGAATGTACACATTTTTGAATACTGTCTTACAGTTTATGAAATGCTTTTACATCTATGATCTCATTTGATCCTCATAAGATCAATCCTACATTACTATCTCTATTTTATAGTTAAGAAAATAGAACCTCAAAGAGATTGTGACTTGCCTAAGTTCACTGAGCCAAGAAGTGGAAAAGCTGGAAATGCAAAGCCCGTATTCTTTTCAGTACATCAGTATAGGCAGGGCATCACTCCAGACCTAATGAATCACAATCTCCAAGTGGTGAGAGCTGGGCATGTGATTTTCAGAAAGCTCCGCTGGTGAGTCTGATGCTCATAGAAGGTTGCTACAGCACTGTATCATGCTGCCTCTGTTTTAAGACTTCTTTTATTTGAAATCTTTATCTTTTGGGCTTGAAATATTGATTTTTAGTCATGAGAAGATGAATAAATTTTCAGAACTAGCCTGAATTATTAGAAGTTTGATTTCTTTAAGATAAAATCTGAGTAATGATAGACACTTTATGGTTTGTTTGAACATTAAAGTCTCATATTGTTTTATATAAGAACAGACAGCAGTATTCATCCTCTGATATGAGGTTTGTCACTCAGCATTTCTCTTTTATAAGATTTTCTCCACTTTGAATAGCGAATTAATCATCAAGTATTCATACAATATAGTGTAGACAGGAATGTTATTTTCTAATCTCTATATTGAGATTTGGGTTATTGAGGCAGTTGTGTTAGCAATTTGTTTTCCCCTTTAATAATTTTTAGTATTAAAGCCTTATAAGAGAGTATCTACTCAGCGAGATGTCAGGCTTACTATTCAGCAGGTAGAGGAGAAAACTAGCTGACATCTTACATTGTTTATATTTTCTTCTGTCTACTCAATTCTTTTATTATTCAAAGCACAATAATATTTGATACCACTTAAAGAAGAGAAGAAAATACCAAATGTAGTGCTTTATAAGATTATTTTCTTGTATGTATTCATGGTTTTTTTTTTTTAATGCGCTGTCTTTTTTTATTTATTTTTTTGATGACAGTCTCGCTCTGTGGCCCAGGTTGGAGTGCAGTGGTGCGATCTCAGCTCACTGCAACCTCCGCCTTCGGAGTAGCTGGTATTACAGGTGCCCCTCACCATGCCCAGCAATTTTTCTTTTGTTTTTTTAGTAGAGACAGGGTTTCACCATGTTGTTCTCGAATTCCTGACCTCAGGTGATGCACCCACCTTGGCCTCCCAAACCTGCTCATTCAGTATCTACTCTGTGTCACCAAAGATTCTTACCACTTATTCCTCTGTATTTTGAGCAAGCTATCATGTTTAGCTCGAACAACTAGCGTTGCTAAAAATATTAGAAAACAAAATAAGATTTTGAAACACTAGTTAAAATATGCTAAAAATATGAGCAATCGTGCCTGGTTAAACTAAGTTCTTAAATGGCTGTAACAAGCCTCTTCCACAAGTGCTAAAGTAAGGTGTGATCATTGTTTTCATTCATTTGAGGGTGTTCAATCATAGAATGGTAGAACTGAAAGGAACCCTACAGATCGTCTAGTACAGTCTCCTCACTTCATGGATGAGGAAACAATCTGCGAGAGCTTAAGGCTCAAAGTTATACATAATAAATGGCAGAGGGGCTCTTCTGGCTTCATGATGAGATTGTACTAAGGTGCTTTCCTTTTTTCTTAATTTTTTTTTAAAGAGATGGGATTTTGCTCTGTCATCTGTGGCAGGAGTAGACGTATCTTCTTAGCTTACTGCAGCTTCGAACTCCTGGACTTGAGCAATTTTCCCGCCTCAGCCTCCAGAGTAGCTGGGACCATAGGTGTGTGTCACCATGTCTGGCTAATTGATCAACTGTTTTTCACAGTGGATATACATAACAGTTCAGACTGTGCGGTTATTGTGAACTTGTTTTAAGACAAAGACTGCTGTTTAACTTAATTCTTCTAATATATAGATGAATATGAGAGCTATTGAAATTGCAGAAGCATCTAGTAGACCTGGTATTATGTCATAATATAATACCATAAGGTAGTACAACCAGTTTTTGCATTTCCAGTAAAAGTAAATGACTCCTGTTCATTTAGTATCAACTCTGTGTCCCCAAAGATTCTTACCACTTATTCCTCTGTATTCTGAGCAAGCTATCATGTTTAGCTTGAACAACTAGCATTGCTAAAAATATTAGAAAACAAAATAAGACTTTAAAACACTATTTAAAATATTCTAAAATTGACTTAGATACAAATAACTTTGTCATTTCATTTTAACCAATTATTGAAATTCTTTGTCTTTTTCAGGCAGTTTTTCAAGGGGATTTTCAAAGAGCATCTACTTGTGTACTGCAATGTAAAGATATGTTGGTGAGGCTCCCTGAAATGGTGAGTGAAATCTGCATTCTCCAAGAGTTTAGAAATATGCTATATCAAGTTCCAGGAAAAATCATTACTACTTCATGCAACGTTTTAGAGATTCTATTTGAGATCAGTTCCACTTAAGTAACTGATCGTTGAAATATTTTGCTTCCTTTGTTCTTTACCTGAAAGGTCATTTGAAAAAGCTATATGGAATATTTCTTTTTTTTTTTTCTTTTCTTTTCTTTTTAGAGCTCTGTCTTAACTCTGTTGCCCAGGCTGGAGTGCAGTGATGTGATCTGGGCTCACTGCAACCTCCACCTCCCGGGTTCAAGTGATCCTCATGCCTCAGCCTCCTGAGTAGCTGGAATTACAGGCCTTTGCTGCATTTTGTATTTTTAGTAGAGATGGGGTTTCATGATGTTGGCCAGGCTGGTCTTGAAGTCCTGGCCTCAAGTGATCCGCCCACTTCGGCCTCCCAAAGTGCTGAGATTACAGGCGTGAGCCACCATACCTGGCCGATATGGAATATTTCTTAAAATTTTCTTTGCTTTGTCTTTTATTGTCAAACCATTTTGATAACATTTGCTCCATATTTCATGCTATACCACAAAAGAAAGAAAAAAATGAATTTATTTGTCTGCTGACAAGGTTGATAGTAGTTAATCACGTTACTGCCATAGTATTTTTCTACACTGGGATTTGGAGATATGAGAGATTTGAGAAGATAAAGCCTGTATCCTGGACTGGAGCTCATGAAAACTCCTAAATACATAGTTTTTTGCTTTTTCATTTTATCTTCACTTTCCATTCTTTCTCTCCTATTTCGGTGCCTATGGCTACTTCAGTGTTTACTATCACAGAGGAATTAATAATGGAGATATAATTGGTTATTAGGGAGAATGTTTCCAGTATTACACACATTCTAGTTATTTGTGAGATTGGTCTTTTTCCCCAAATTGGGTGTCATAATATAGAACTTAATTCAGTAAACATTTACATGTTTCCTGTTATGTGTCACATCAGACATTGTTCTAGGCTTTAAAAATTTGTAAAACAATTTCATATTTATAGAAAAATTATAAGAATAGTACAAAGAACTCCTGTATACACTTTGCCTAGAAACTTAATTCAAGTTTTCCAATAATGTCCTATCTAGAAAATGGTTTCAATCTAGAATTATACATAGTCTCCAGTCTCCTTCAATCTGGACATCTGGAACACTTCCTTGTTCTTGCCTTGTTGTTCATGGTCTTGGCAGTTTTGAAGCCTATAGATCAGTCATTTTGTAGCATGTGATTTAATATGGGTTTAGCCAAAGTTTCCTCATGATTAGAACAGGTTATGAATTTGAGGCCAGAAATCACGGAAGAGATTCTATGTTCTACTCATAGCTTCTTATTGGGTGGTATACAGGATTAATTTATACTATTATTGGTGGTGGTAGCCTTGATTTCTTGATTAAGATCGTATCTTCCAGGTTTTTTCACCGTAAACCTATGCATTTCCCCTTTGTTATTCATAAGTATTTTGTGAGTCATACACTGAAACTATGAAAAATCTAATTTCTCATTCTACTTTCACCATCTTTATTCTTTTTTCCTCCATTTTTTTAGGTTTACTGGGGTATAATTGACAAAATTTATACATATTTATGGTATATAACATGATATTTTGATACATTAAACATTGTGAAAAGATCAGCACAATCAAGCTAATTTATATATTCATCAGCTCACACAGTTTTTTTTTTTGTGGAGAAACATTTAAGATCTACTTTCTTAGCAATTTTGAAGTATACAATACATTATTATAATATTAACTGTAGTCCCTGTGCTGTACAGTAGAGCCGCAGAACTTATTCATATGGCCTAAAGAAAATTTTGTACCCCCTCCCCCTTTGTTTCACGAGACAGAGTATTGCTCTGTCGCCAGACTGAAGTGCAGTAGCATGATCCTGGCTCACTGCAGCCTCAACTTCCTGGGCTAAAGTGATCCTCCTACCTCAGCCTCCTGAGTAGCTGGAACTACAGGCATATGTCACCAAGGCTCTCTAGTTGTTTTATTTTTTGTAGAGATGGGGGTCTCACTATGTTGCCCAGGCTGATCTTGAACTCCTGGGCTCAGGCACTCCTCTTGCCTCAGCCTCTCAAAGTACTGGGATTGTAGACGGGAGCCACTGTGCCTGGACACTTTGTACCCTTTGACCAACATCTCCTCATCTGTTCCCCAACCCCCTGGCAACCACCTTTCTACTCTCTATATCTATGAACTCAAGTCTTTCAGAATGTACATATAAGTGAAATCATGCAGTATTTGTCTTTCTGTGGCCGGCTTATTTCACTGAGCTTAATGTCTTCCAGGTTCCTCGGTGTTATCACAAATGACAGGATTTCCTTGTTTTTTATGGCGTAGTAGTATTCTGTTATATATAAGCACAACATTTTCTTTACCCATTCATCCCTCTTTGGACTCTTAGGTTGATTCCATAGCTTGGCTATTGTAAATAATGCTGCAGTGAACAAGCAGTTGCAGATATCTCTTACAGATACTTATTTTATTTCCTTTGGATATATATCCAGAAGTGGGATTGCTGGATCATATGGTAGTTATATTTTTAATTTTTTGAGGAACCTCTATTCTGTTTTCCATAATGGGTATACTAATTTACATTCCCACCAACAGCGTACAAAGGTTTCCTTTTCTCCTTGCCCTTGCCAACACTTATCATTGTCTTTTTGATAATAGACATTCTAACAGATGTGAAGTGATATATCTCATTGTGATTTTAATTTACATTTCCCTGATGGTTAGTGGTGTTAAGCATTTTTTCATATACCTGTTGCTGATTTATATGTCTTCTTTAGAGAAGTATCTAATTAGGTCTTTTGCCCATTTGTTTCATTGGGTTATTTGTTTACTTGCTGTTGAAGTGTTTGAGGTACTTGTATATTTTGGAGATAAACTCTTTATCAAATGTGTGATTTGCGGATATTTTCTCCTATTCCTTAGGTTGTCTCTTCACTTGGTTGATTGTTTCTTTTGCTGTGCAGAAGCATTTTAGTTAGATACAATCCCATTTGTCTATTTTTACTTTTGTCACCTGTGGGGGTCATATCCAAAAAGAAATCATTGACCAGGGGTCTATCTCTCTCTTTACCTCCAATAATTGTTTTATATATCGGAGTGCTCCAGTGTTGGGTGCATATGTATGTAAAATTGTTATATCCTCTTGCTGAATTGTCCTCTTTACCCCTATATAGTGACCTTTTTTTCTCTCTTCTTAAAATTTTTGTCTTGAAATCCATTTTGTCTGATGTAAGTATAGGTACTCCTGCTCTTTTGTGGGTTCCATTACCATGGAATATCTTTTTCCATCCCTTTACTTTCAATCTATGTGTATTTTCATAGTGGAAGGAAGTGTATTTCTTGTGGGCAAGAGATCATTGGGTCTTGTTTTTTTTAAATCCATTCAGCCACTCTGTGTTCTTTGGAGAGTTTAGTCTATTTACATTAAATGCTATTACTGATAAGTAAGGACTTATTCCTGCTACTTTGTTGTTTGTTTTGTGATTGATTTTGGTTTTCTAGTTTTTATTCTATTTCTTTCTTTCCTGTCTTCCTTTCAGTGAAGGTGATTTTCAGTGGTGATATGATTTTAATTTCTTGCTTTTTATTTTTTGTGTATTCGTCGTTTTTCAGTTTCAGGTTACCATGAGGCTTGCAAATGCTATCTTGTAACCCATTATTTTAAAGTGATGACAGTGTAACACTGGTTGTATTAACAAAGAGCCAAACACACACACACACACACACACACGCACACGCACACTATCACACAACCTAATAAAAACTCTACACTTTAACGTTGGTCCCTTGATTTTTAGTTTTTTTAAATGTCTTTTTGTTTTTGTACTGTCTATGTTTTGAAAAGTTGTTGTTACTATTTCTGGTTGGTTCATCATTTATTCTTTCCACTTAAATCAAGAGAAGTTTGTACCCCACAATTTCAGTGTGATACCATTCTGTCTTCTGTGTGCTTATTATTTTTGTTTTTTGAGATGGAGTATTGCTCTGTCGCCCAGGCTGGAGTGCAGTGGCCTGATCTAGCCTCACTGCAACCTCCGCCTCCTCGGTTAAGGCAATTCTTCTGCCTCAGCCTCCTGAGTAGCTGGGACGACAGGCACATGCCACCATGCCTGGCTAATTTTTGTATTTTTAGTAGAGATGGGGTTTCACCATATCGGTCAGGCTAGTCTCCAACTCCTGATCTCAGGCAATCCACTCGCCTCAGCCTCTCAAAGTGCTGGGATTACAGGTGTGAGCCACCGTGCTCAGCTGTGTGCTTACTATTACCGGTGAGTTTTGTACCTTCACATGATTTCTTCTTGCTCATTAACATCCTTTTCCTTCAGATCGAACAACTCCTTTTAGTATTTCTTGTAGGACAGGTCTGGTATTGATGAAATACCTCAGGTTTTGTTTGTCTGGGAAAGTCTTTATTTCTCCCTCATGTTTGAAGGATACTCTCTACTGGTTATACTATCCTAGGGTAAACTTTTTTTTCCTTCACTTTAAATATGTCATGCCTCTCTTTCCTGGCCTGTAAAATTTCCGTTAATAGGTTAGCTGCCAAATGTATTGAAGTTCCATTGTATGTGATTTTTTTTCTTTTCTTTTACTGTTTTGGGGATTCTTTGTTTATCCTTGACCTTTGTGAGTTTGATTATTAAATGCCTTGAGGTGTTTTTTGGGTTAAATCTGCTTGGTGTTCTATAACCTTCTTATACTTGAATGTTGATATATTTCTCTAGGTTTGGGATATTTTCTGATATTGTCTCTCAGAATAAACTTCTTGCCGATAGCTCTTTTTCTCCCTCCCCTTTAAGGCCAATGGATCTTAGATTTGCCCTTTTGAGGTTATATTCTAGATCATATAGGTATGCTTCATGCTTTTTTATTCTTTTTTCTTTTGTCTCCTCTGTCTGTGTATTTTCAAACAGCCTGTCTTGACGCTCACTGGTTTTCTTCTGCTTGATCAATTCTGGTGCTAAGAGGCTGATGCATTCTTCAGCATGTCAATTGCATTTTCAACTCCAGCATTTCTGCTTGATTCTTTTAAATTGTTCAGTCTCTTTGTTAACTTTATCTGATAGAATTCTGAATTCCTTCTTTGTGTTATCTTGCATTTCTTTGAGTTTCCTCAAAATAGCTATTTTGAATTCTCTGTCTGAAAAGTCACATATCTCTGTTTTTCCTGAATTAGTCCCTAGGGTCTTATTTAATTCATTTGGTGAGGTCATGTTTTCCTGGATGGTGTTGATGCTGGTAGATATTCATCAGTGTCTGGGCATTGAAGAGTTAGGTATTTATTATAGTCTTCTCAGTCTAGGCTTGGTCATGCCTATCTGTCTTGGGAGGCTTTTCATTATCCAAAGGGACTTGGGCTCAAGCCTAATAATGGTGTATTTCTTGTAGACTCATAGAGAGTACTGCCTTGATGACCTTGGATAACATCTGAAAGAATTCTTTGGATTACCAAGCAGAAACGCTTGTTCTTTTCCCTTACTTTCTCTGAAACATATGGAATCACTGTTTCTGTGTTGAGCTGGGGGTGTGGTGATGCAAGCACTGGGCCTGTGCTATGTCATACTTAAAGCCAGCACAGCACTGGACTTTGCCCAAGGAAGCCCCTTCCCTTTAGGATGGTGAGTTCTCCACCCCCACCCCGGGTGTGTCCAAAGATAGTCTCTGGGAGCTGGGGATTGGAATGAGAAACTTTAGCAATTTACCTGATGTCTTATTCTACTGCAGTTAAGGTGGCACTCAAATCACAATACAAAGCCCTTCCCACTCTTCCCCCCTTTCCACAGGCAGTGGAGTCTCTCCCTGTGGCCACCACCATCAGTGGTTCATGGGGTGTTACGCTAGGCCACCACCAATGCTCACATAAAGCCCAAGGTCTCTTCCATTAGCTTCTGGTGAATGCTGCCAGGCCTGGGACTCATCCTTCAGGGCAGTGGGCTCTCCTGTGTCCCAGGACCAGAAATGCTGTCCAAGAGGCTACACCTGGATTTGGGAACCCTGCAAGCCAAGCTGGTACCTAGAGTGCAGTACAAAGTCCTCTTTACTTTTCCTCTGCTTTTCTCAAACCAAAGGAGTCTTTCACTGGAGCCACTACAGCAGGGAATGTGCTAGGTGTCTCCTGAAGCCAGCATTCAGAGTCCAAGGTCCATGGTGTACTCCCTGGATCGTTAATGGTTATTCTGGGGCTATACCAAGGGTTCTTTAGTCAGCAGGTGGTTAATCCTGCCAGGACTGGATCCTTTCCTTCAAGGCAGTGGGTTCCCTTTTGGCCCAGGATGTGTAGAAATGTGGTTTGAGAGCTAGGTCCTGGAATGGGGGCATCACTACTCTGCCAAGTAACCTGTCCTACTGTGGCTGAGCTGGTATCCAAGATGCGGGACCTCTTTACTCTTCCCTCCCCTCTCTTTAGGCGGAAGGAAGGAATTACTTTGATTGCTATGAGCTGTACTGCCTGGGGTTGGGGAAGGGATGGTGCAAGCCCTCCCTTCGCTGTGCCAGCTGGTGTCTCCCTGGGTCACATGGCAAGTTCACTGGCTCTAAGCCCAGCCTCACACTAGGAGTTGCCTAAGAATTGCAGTCCTTGTGCCCTGGACTGCCATTCAAGTTTACGTAAGACCCCAGACAACTTCAGCCCACAGTGGCAAGGCTTGCCAGTAAACTGAAGTTTCCACCACTGGGATGAAGGGTAATTCTCCTGTGGCTAAAGCTGGTCCAGATGCTCCCTCTGTGCACAGGTGCTGACTGAATCCAGCATGGCTTTTTTCTCCACTGTGACTGTGCGGCACTGAGTTCAATGTAAAGGCCCCAGTCGCTGTGCTCTTCCTCTGCAAAGTGCACAGATTCTGTCTCTGCACTGCATAGCTGCTGCCAGGGGTGGGGGAGGGGTGGCCTTGGCGATTCAAGACTGTTTCTCCTGCGCTGTTCAATGCCTGTTTCCACAGTATGCAGTTAAAACCATGTACTGTGGGTGTTCACCTGATTTTGGTTCTTGTGATGGTGCTTTTCTGTGTGCAGATACTTGTGAAAATTTGGTGTTACAGTGGAGGGCATGAATGATGCAGGCTTTTAGGTCTTGCTCCGCTGTTATTTTAACATCTATTTTGTTTTGAGACAGAGTTTTGCTCTTGTTGCCCAGGCTGGAGTGCAATGGCGCAGTCTCGGCTCACTGCAACCTCTGCTTCCCGGGTTCAAACAATTCTCCTGCCTCAGCCTCCCACGTAGCTGAGATTACAGGCAGTTGCCACCACACCCGGCTAATTTTATATTTTTAGTAGAAACGGGGTTTCACTGTGTTGGCCAGGCTGGTCACGAACTCCTGACCTCAGGTGATCCACTCACTTTGGCCTCCCAAAGTGCTAGGATTACAGGTGTGAGCCACTGCGCCCAGCCAACATCTCTTATAAGGTGACTTTTTTTTTTTTGAGAATTAGTCTCACTCTGTCGTACCCAGGCTGGAGTGTAGTGGCATGTTCTCAGCTCATTGCAACCTCTGCCTCCCGGGTTCAAGCCATTCTCCGGCCTCGGTCTCCCAAAGTAGCTGGGATTACAGGCGCCTACCACTATGCCTGGCTAATTTTTTGCATTTTTAGTAGATATGGGGTTTCGCCATGTTGGCCAGGGTGGTTTCAGAACTCCTGACCTCAAGTGATCTGCCCGCCTTTGCCTCCCAAAGTGCTGGGATTGCAAGCATGAGCCACCGCGCCCAACCCTTACACATTTTCTGTATTACATTTTTGGCTTACGGGTCTTGTCTAAATTCTGGGGGAGTGTTGATATTTTTATTATGGCCAGGTAATCCATCTCATAGATTCAGGCAAATTTTAAATTCATTTTTTGTGGGTTATGGTTCAAATGTTGTTTCAATTTTGCAGTGCTCTTCAGATTTGTCTTGCATATGCAACAGTCATTGGTCATTCCTGGTACTTGGCAGAGGTTTAAGCTCAGTTGTCAAAGTTTTTGTTACACGAATTAGGTTGAGATTCCTGGTTGTTAAGGTTGTAGGAGGAGCCTTGAACTTAATCAACTTATCAACTTTATTTTGTTGTTTTTCTGAGCGCTCTCTCTCTCCCTCTCTCTGGTCTTCTTGGTTGTGGTTCTGTGAGCTACCCTTTTCAGTCCTCTAAGCAGTAGCTATCCATAATCTGCAGTTGCACTGTGACTGAGGCCAAGCAGTAGTAGGAAGACACAGACAGGAAAAAAAGCAGTGGGAGCTTGCCCCATCCTGTGGGATCTGTGGCTGCACTGAATGGAGAGTACGGTTTTCCTCTCTCAAAGTTTTCAGCATTGTGGTTTCCCCTAGCTACCACTGCTGTT
>CAUYLG010024015.1:17500-38202 GCA_963573385.1 Cacajao melanocephalus
GGAAAAAAGGATGGTTCCAGCTGTACTGAACATGTATATACGTTTTCCTACTACTTTCCTATTCGTACCGAATACAGTTGTTATACTGTATTATTTACATTATTCTCTAAATAATGCAGAATAACTATTTACATAGAATATTCATTGTATTAGATATTATAAGTAATCTAGAGGTGATGTAAAGTATATGAGGATGTTTGTAGGTTATATGCAAATACTATGCCATTTTATATAAGGGACTTGAGTATCTGTGGATTTTGGTATCCATAGAGGGTCCTGGAATAAATCCCCAGCAGTTACTGAGAGATGACTGTACCTAGAAGTGAAATGGCTATATCATATGGTAGTTTTATTATTTTTTTAAGTAACCTTTCTACTATTTTGCATAATAGTTGTACAAATTTACATTGGCAACAGTGTACAAGGGCTCCCTATTCTCCATTCCTCAATGCACATTATCTTTTGACTTCTAGTAATAGTCATGCAAACAGGTATGAGATGATATCCCGTCGTGGTGTTGATATGAATTTCTCTGATGATTAGTGTATTAGTCCGTTCTCACATTGGTGTAAAGAACTACCAGAGACTGGGTAATTTATAAAGAAAAGAGGTTTATTTGGCTCACGATTCCACAGGCTGTACAACAAGCATAGCTTAGGGGAATCTCTGGGAACTTACAATCAGAGCACAAGGTGAAGGGGAAGCTGGCACATCCTATATGGCTGGTGCAGGAGGAAGAGAGAGTGAATGGGGAAGTGCTACACAATTTCAAACTAAATCTCATTAGAACTCGTTATCATGAGAATATCAAGAGGGAAATCCACCCTCATAATCCAATCACCTCCCACTAGGCCTCTCCCCCAACGCTGGGGATTATAATTCAACATGAGATTTGGCTGGGAACACGGAGCCAAACCATTTCAATTAGTAATGTTGAACACTTTTTGATACACCTGTTGGCCATTTGTATATTTTCTTTGATGAAAGGTCTATTCAGATCATATGCCCATTTTTAAATTCAGCTATCTGAGTTGTTTGCTTGTTTTTGCTATAGAGTTGTATGAGTCCCTTACATATCTTGCACATTAATTCCTCATCAGATATATAGTTTGCAAATATTTTGTCTCATTTTGTAGGATACTTTTTTACTCTGTTGATGGAGTTTCTTTGCTGTGCAGAAGCATTTTAGTTTGATGTAATGCCACTTGTTTATTTTTGGTTTTGGTGCCTGTGCTATTAGAGTCATATAAAAAAACTCATTGCCAAGACCAATGTCAAGAAGCTTTTCCCTTGTTTTCTTTTAGAAGTTTTATGGTTTCAGGTATGAAGTCTGATATGGTTTGGATATTTGTCACTCCAAATCTTATGTCGAAGTGTAACGTCTAATGTTGGAGGTGGGCCCTGGTGGGAGGTGGTTGGATCTTGGTGGTGGATCCCTTATGAATAGCTTGGTGCTGACCTCACAATAGTAAGTGAGTTCTCACTGAGTTCACATGAGATCTGATTGTTTAAAAAAGTATGTGGTACCTCCCACCTCACTGTCTTGCTCCTGTTCTCGCTATGTGACATGCTGGCTATTCCCCCCTCCCACCCTGCCACTGTCATGCTCCCGTTCTTGCCATGTGACATGCTGGTTCCTCTTTGCCCTCCTGAGGCCCTCACCAGAAGCTAGCCATGATTATAAGCTTCTGGAAGCCTTCATCAGAAGCTGAGGTGCCATTCTTGTACAGCCTGCAGAACTATGAGCCAATTACACCTCTTTATAAATTACCCAGTCTCAAGTATTTCTTTATAGCAATGCAACAACCACTTAATACAAAGTCTTTAACTTATTCTGAGTTGATTTTTATATATAGTATGATGTAAGGGTCCAATTTCATTATTTCCATTGTTAATATCCATCAACACTCTTTACTGAAGAGACTGTCCTTTCTTCATTTTGTGTTCTTGGCACTCATGTTGAAGATCAGTTGCCTGTGAATGTATGGATTTATTTCTGGCTCTTCTATTCTGTTCCATTAGTGTATATGTCTGTTTTTATTCCAGTACCACACTGTTTTGATTACTATAGCTTTGTAATATATTTTGAAATGAGGAAGTGTGATGCCCCTAGGTTTGTACTTCTTGTGCGAGATTTCTTTGGCTATTTGGATTGTTTTATGATTTTATATGAATTTTAGGATTATTTTTCCTATCTATAAAGAATGCCATTAGGATTTTGATAGTATTACAATGAATCTGTAGATACTTTTTGGTAGTATGGACATTTTAACACTATTAATTATTCAAATCCATGAATGTGGGATGTCTTTCCATTTATCTATGTACTCTTTAATTTCCTTCACTGATGTTTTATAATTTTCACTTTAGAAGTCTTTCACCTCTTTAAGTTTATTGCTAAGTATTTTATTTTTTTGTTGCTATTGTAAATGTATTGTTTTCTTAAGCTTCCTCTTGGATAGTTTGTTGTTAGTGTATAGAAACATAACTGATACTTGTATGTTGATTTGGTATCCTGTTACTTTGACGATTTTATTTATTAGTTCTAACTTCTTTTTTGTTGAGTTTTTAGGATTCTCAAAATATATGATCATGTCTTTTCAAGCACAGATGATTTTACCCTTCCTTCTCATTTGGATTTTTTTTTCCTTTTTCTTACCTAGTTTCTCTTGCTGGGACTTTTAGTACTTTGTTGAATAGAAGTGTTGAGGGGTGGGCTTCCTTGCCTTATACTAGATCTTGGAGGAAAAGCTTTCATTTTTTTTTTACCATTAATTGTGATGTTAGCTGTGTTATTTCATTTATGGCCTTTTGTACTGAGTTATGTTCCTTGTATATCTGTTTTGTTGAGAGTGTTCATGTTTAATGAATGCTGAATTTTGTCAAATGCTTTTTCTGCATCTATTGAGATAATCATGTGATTTTAATCTTTCATTTTGTTAATATAGTACATATCACAATGATTTTCACTTGTTAAACCATGCTTATTTTATTGACGATTTTTGCATCTGTGTTCATCAGGGAAATTGGCCTGCAGTTTTCTTTTCCTCTGGTGTCCTTGTCTTGCTTTGGTATCAGAGTAATGCGGATTTCATAAAATGAACTTGGAAATATTCCCTCTTCATTTTTTGGAAGAGTTTGAGAAGGGTTTATTTTAATTCTATGAATGTTTGGTAGAATACACCAGTGAAGCCATTTAGTACTGGGATTTTTTTTTTCTGAGGGAGTTTTTTGATTATTGATTCAATCTCTTTATTTGTTATTGGTCTATTGTTTCTCTTTCCTCTTGGTTCAGTGTTGTTAGGCTGTATGTTTCTAAGAATTTAGAAGTAGTCACCTCTTTCAGACTTTATAGACTGGTTTTGGTAGGGAAAAATCTTCACCTGTGGTTGTGTGCAGGTGTGCTAGGTTGGTGAGATGTGTGGTGGTGCTAGTCCTGGATGCATACGGGAATGCTAATCCAAGAGGTATGTGGTGGTGTGGGGCCAGGGAGTGCGTGTTGCCACCAGCTCAAAGGGGGATTCTTAGCATCACCTGGGATGGGGGCACAGTAGCACAGGCTCCAGGTGAGTGCATTGGTGTGGGCTTTTGGTGGCTCCAGCAGCTGAGATCCACTTTGGAAAAAACTGTGGGGGTTCCTCCACTGTGAAGGCTGAAATAGTCCTCAGTGAAGACTTCTGGAATTTTCCTGTTTTTCTTTTCCTTTACTTTGGAACTCATAGATGAAGGAATACCTTCAGATATTGAACTATCCTGGCCTAGGGGATGGGGTGATACAGAGAAAATAAAACTGTTCTGTTCTTCCTACTGTTTTCTTTGTGGTTATCCTCAGATTTGCTTCAGTGGGTTGCTTCAGCTTCCTCTTTTTTTTTTTTTTTTTTTTTTTTTTTCTGAGACAGGGTCTCGCTTTGTCACCCAGACTGGAGTGCAGTGGTGCAAAATCGGCTCACTGCAGCTTAAACCTCCCGGGCTCAAGTGATCCTCCTACCTCAGCCGGCCCTACCTCCTTCTGTGTAGATGAGACCCCAGCACGCCTGGATAATTTTTGTATTTTTTTGTAGAGATGGGGTTTTACCATGTTGTCCAGGCTGGATTTGAACTCCTCGGTTTAAGCAATCCACTGACCTCGGCCTTCCAAAATGCCGAGATTACAGGCTCTGGAGCTCTTTGAGAACTGTTTCAGCCTGTATATAGTTTTAAATTATTGCTTTTGTGGAGACACTAGGGTTGTAATCTCTTAGTCTGCCATGTTGCTGGTGTTACTTGACTTCTATGTGTTTTTGGGCACAATAAAATATTCCAGGCTTATTTTGTATTTGCTTTTTTCCTTTTTCCTTTTTCCCCTTTCTCCTTTTTCCTTTCCCTTTTTCTTTCCCCTTCCCTTTCCCTTTCCTTTCCTCTTTTTTACTTTGCTTTCCTTTTTCCTTTTTCCTTTCTTGAGACAGGGTCTCACTCTGTCATGGAGGCTGGAGTGTAGTGATGTGATCTCTCTCACTCTGTCACCCAGACTGAGTCACTGAGGCTGGAGTGCAGTGGCATGATTTTGGCTCACTGCAACTACCGCCTTCTGGGTTCAAGCAATTCTCCGGCCTCAGCCTTCCGAGTAGCTGGCATTACAGGCGTGCCCCACCATGCCCAGCTAATTTTTGTATTTTTAGTTCACTGCAGCCTCGATTTCCCAGGCTCAAGCGATCTTCCCACCTCCTCCTTCTGAGTAGCTGGACTACAGGCATGTGTGTGTTTTCTTGATCAAGCCATGAAATTAGCTATTTATCTCGAGTCCTTATTTATTTTAGTAGAAAATCTTGTTTAGAAGCCAAGATCTTTATTTTATGCATCCTTATTGCTTTTGGGATGTCAGTGCTCTCGGAGACCCTCTCAATGGAAAGAGCATATGCATACATATATATATATGCACTCATACACGTCTATTACATTTATCTATATTATCTATCTATCTATCATCTATCTATCTATCATCTCTAATATACTGAAAACCATGATATCTTCTGTTTCAATCCAACAAGAAAATATTCATCCTAATTTTCCGTATTTCTAATTCTCTTCTCCAATAAGAAAAAACTTGGCTTCAATTATCCTTAATATATTTATGTATTTAATCAGTATCCCTGTATGTTACCAGTCTCCCATATTCTCTGCCACTCTATTCACTATGAGGACATTCTCTTCTCCATGCTCATACTCTGACTCTTCATTTTGGGTTTCTCTCCCTGGGTGCTCACCCTCTTCCCTCTGCTCTGAGTTCCTTTGCCTTACCATTATTTTGTGTCTGTGTTCTCTCACCCTATTTTGGCTCTGAATCTACATGCTCATCTCCTCGGTGGAAGAATAACACACTTATTTTTTTGGGACAGAGCCTCACTCACTCTGTCACCCAGGCTGGAGTGCAATGGTGTGATCTTCGCTTACTGCAACTACCGCCTCCCACGATCAAATGATTCTCCTGCCTCAGCCTCCCGAGTAGCTGGGATTACAGGCATGCACCACCATGCCTGGCTAATTTTTGTAGGTTTAGTAGAGCTGGGGTCTCACCATGTTGGCCAGGCTGGTCTAAAACTCCTGACCTCAAGTGATCTGCCTGCCTCAGCCTCCCAAAGTGCTGAGATTACAGGCGTGAGAATGCTTTCTTAAACTAGAATGATTGCATAGAATCTTACCAGGGAGACCACTCAGTCCTCAGAATCTCTGTCCCCTTGGAAAATTACAGAAATATAAAAATAAATTTTTTTAATGCTTGTTATTCAAGTGGCCACTGCTATATAGGAAGAGAAAGTACATAAAGAATGGATACCAGTCACTAATCGAAGTAACTCAGGAATGGAAAACCAAACATTGTATGTTCTCACTCATAAGTGGGAGCCAAGCTATGAGGATGCAAAGGCATAAAAATGACACAATGGACTTTGGGGACTCGAGGAAAGGGTGGGAAGGGTAGGAGGGATAGAAGAACTTGTTGTTTCAATCCTTGTTGGATTGAAACAGCCTGGGTGACAGAGTGAGTGAGGCTCTGTCCCAAAAAAATAAGTGTGTTATTCTTCCACTCAGGAGATGAGCATGTAGATTCAGAGCCAAAATAGGGTGAGAGAACACAGACACAAAATAATGGTAAGGCAAAGGAACTCAAAGCAGAGGGAAGAGGGTAAGCACCCAGGGAGATAAATTGGGTGCAGTTTATACTGTTCAGGTGATGGGTGCACAAAAATCTCACAAATCACCATCAAAGAACTTACTCACGTAAGTAAATACCACCTGTTCTCCAGTAACCTATGGAAATAAAAAGTTTTAAAAAGTTAAATAAAATTTTAAAGAGATGTATTTAATCCTTTTAAGATGATTTTATAAAGTTCTAAAGAATCAAAACCAAGAAAACATACTCTTAAGCAAGTCAAACTTAATTAACTTCTATTTTAAAGTAAATATATGCCACGCAGCACTTGTAGAAGCTTCATAGAGGTGTGAAGTCAAACAATGAAATGGATAGCAATGCAGTAGTCCCCCCTTATCCATGGAGGACGTGTTCCAATATGCCCAGTGGATACCTGAAACTGCGGATAGTACCAAATCCTATATACTATGTTTTTTCCTATGTATACATACTTATGATAAATTTTAATGTATAAATAAGACATTGCAAAAAATGAATAATACTACTAATAAAATAGAATAATTATAACAGTGTCCTGTAATAAAAGTTATATGAATGTGGTCTCTCTCTTTCAAAATACGTTTTAAAATTATACTCACCCTTCTTTCCTTGGATAACTGAAGCCATGCCTGGAGGTGGTTACCATGGATTGGGGGAACTACTGTAATGGTTTAGTGTCCAGCTTCTATAAGTGTATAGTAAAATATTTATTAACTGGAATAACTGGAACACAGTGATGTTTTATTTAATGGAGCTTCCGTATTAATGAGAGTTAGAAAATTCTTATATTTTGAACATTTATTTTAAAAAGTGTTTGCATATACTTAGTTTTATAAGTAGAACATAAGGATTCTTTCTTTGATATTTAAGACTTATGTAATTAATTACTCAAGACAATGTTCATGATATCCATACAGCCTTGTAGGAGTTACTTACCAGTATGGCTAGTTGTGAGACATTTCACTGCTCTGAAAATCAGTATCCTCATCTATAAAGTGAGAGTGTATGACAACATGGTCTCAAAGATCACTTCATTTTAAAAATTCCAAGTCCTCAATTTAGAGAAGCCCTGAGCCGTAGCAGAGAGGGTATGTGTGCCTATGTATGTGTCTTTTATAATAAAAATCTCTGGTAGCAGCTTATTTACATAATTCTTTACCTCTTTGTCCTGTTAATCAGAATTTTATTTTGAGTAGTTCATAGGCTTTGGCTTGCTTTTATTTATCTTTCATTTCTATCTTCAGTTTCTTCTAGAATTTATCTTCTGTGTAGAGTTTTACTTCATTATGAAGCTTTTATTTACAAAAAGAAAGTGGACAATTGATCTCTGAAACTCTTTGAAGTAATTCATTCAAGATTTAGCCAGATTTCATTGCTGCTCTGTGGGACACAAAGCTTCTAAATGAGGTCTAGGCTGCTTACTCTTTATTACAATTCTTTTATTCTCTTTTGCCTATTCAGATTTACCATTTTGTAGCCAAGTATTTGAAAGATAATGTGTAAATATTCTGTACAGTTCTCTCTGTAGTAAAATCCAATCTCTTGGCACATAAATGAATTACTCCTTTTGATGTAAAATTCAGTTTTCTGCCTGTTATGGGCTAGTAGGCTTATAATTGCTTTCTGCAGACCTTTCTGCCCACTGCTTTACGTATTTGGGAGAGCCTAATCACTTAAGATTATCTAGTTTCATCCCAAACTCAAAATCATTTGAGCCTTAAAAATGACTCATTGGAATTTTTGTAATGACATGTTCCATGAATTTTAAGTGAGTCATATACTTTTAAACTAAATATTTACAGTATATGGAAAGCTTGGCTAGATTTGTTCATGTTTTGAGGCTCTTTTTGTAGCCATTAGAACATTTGTGATTCATTCTAACAAATATCAGTGCTGATTTTTACCTATGTTGTCACCGTTATTTTTTAAAGTATGGGGTTTACTTTTTAATGCCTACTTGTTATATGTAATTCCTTTTTATCTGTGTGTATCTATACATAGTTTAAAGAGTACAATAGCAAAGATGTGGAACCAACCCAAATGCCCTTCGATGATAGACTGGACAGGGAAAATGTGGCACATATACACCATGGAATACTATGCAGCCATAAAAAACAATGAGTTAGTGTCCTTTGTAGGGACATGGATGAACTTGGAAACCATCATTCTCAGCAAACTGACACAAGAACAGAAAATCAACCACCACATGTTCTCACTCATAGGTGGGTGTTGAACAATGAGAACACGTGGACACAGGGAGGGGAGCATCACCCACTGCGGTCTGTTGGGGGGGAAATGGGGGAGGGACAGCAGGGAATCGGGAGTTGGGGAGGGATAACATGGGGAGAGATGCCAGATATAGGTGATGCGGAAGAAGGCAGCAAACCACACTGCCATGTGTGAACCTATGCAACAACCTTACATGTTCTTCACGTGTACCCCAAAACCTAAAATGCAATAAATAAATAAATAAATAAATAAATAAAAAGAGTAAAATAAGTTTACAGTTCTTTTTACAAAATTACCATTACCTATGAAAACTTAGCCAGTCTTGGTGGCAGTTGCCTGTAATTGTAGCTATTTCAGTGGTTGAGGCACAAGAATGGGATGAACCTGGGAGGCAGAGGTTGCAGTGAGTTGAGAACGTACCAGGCACTCCAGCCTGGGTGACAGACCAAGACTCTATCTCAAAAAAACAAACAAACAAAAAACCCTGAAAAACCAAGATCACTAGTACCCATCCCGACTTATTATTGTTATTTCACATAACAGTTACTTTCAGTTATTTTAGTTGGCTCTTTTTGTATTTACCTCCATATATCTACATAGTGTTCTTATACTGCTGCTTGATTTTTTACTTTTAGATATTATATATTGACTTCTGATTTTAGAAGATGAACTTAGTTCCTTTTCTTTTTCCCTCTACCCCTAACACATATGCTCACTTCTTGTCACTCCATCATCTCTATATAGTTATATCATAACTTTGGTTAGATTAATATTTAGTGTTTACACTCCAGTGTTTATATAAATGCTATCATAGTTGAATCATATAAAGTACTATGATAACTTTTCTTTTCTTGCACAAAAGTTTGTTTTTCCCTGTAGTTAATTGTATTGGTTTTCGTCATTACTTAGTATTTCATGTATTCAGTATTATTTCTTCCCTAATTATGTAAACTTCTTTTCAATATGTTAGAATATATTAGTTGTTTTATTAGTTTCACTTGCTTAAAGAAATAGCTGTCACAGTTTCTAATCTTCTCTAATCTACAGATTGTTGTGTAAGCATCCCGTTCAGTTATCGGTTTGAGATTTTCCTCCTCCATTGACTTGAGAATTCCTTTCAACTCCCTCTTGAATTGTAACCCTGTTTTTTTGAATCCTGTTTCTTTCTTTTTCTGATTTTACTCCCTAAATATTGTGGGGCATATCCTTCAGTAGTTTCTTGAGAATGGTTGCACGGGATGAAAATTGTTTGAAGAGTTTGCATGTCTAAACATATTTTTATTGTACCATCATAATTTATGCTTTCACTGGATATAAAATTTGGACTTCGAAATAATTTTTGCTGAGTATTTTGAAAACATTAGTTAGATTCTCATCTAGCTTCCAATGTGACTATTGAGAAATGTGTTGCAATTTTATTTTTTTTTGACTTTTTTTAAATATAAAATTTTTACTTTTGTGGGTATATGGTAGGTGTATATATTTATGGGGGTACATAAGATGTTTTGATATAAGCATGCAATTGATAATAATCATGTCATGGAAAATGGAGTATCTGTCCCTTTAGGCATTTATCCTTTGTGTTACAAACAATCCAATTGTACTATGTTAGTTATTTTAAAATGTGTATTATTTATATGATAATAATAATAATTATTATTATTTTGAGACGGAGTCTCTCTCTGTTGCCTAGGCTGGAGTTCAGTGGCGCGATCTTGGCTCACTGCAATCTCTGCCTCCTAGGTTCAAGTGATTCTCCTGCCTCAGCCTCCTGAGTAGCTGGGATTACAGGCGCCCTACACCACACCCAATTCATTTTTGTATTTTTAGTAGAGACAGAGTTTCACCATGTTAGCCAGGCTGGTCTCAAACTCCTAACCTCAAGTGATCCACCCACTTTGGCCTCCCAAAGTGCTGGGAGTTCAGGCCTGAGCCACTGTGCCTGGCTTAAAATTTATAATTTAATTATTATTGACCATAGTCACCCTGTAGTGCTATTAAATACTTGATCTTATTTATTCTTTCTTTCTGTTTTCTTTTTTTTTTTGTCAGGCAGAGTCTGACTCTGTCACCCAGGCTGGAATGCAGTGGCATGATCTCGGCTCACTGCAACCTCTGCCTCCTGGGTTCAAGAGATTCTCCTGCCTCAGCCTCCTGAGTAGCTGGGATTACAGGCACCTGCCACCATGCTTTGCTAATTTTTCTATTTTTAGTAGAGATGGAGGTTTCATCATTTTGGCCAGGCTGGTCTTGAACTCCTGGCCTCAAGCAATCCACCTGCCTTGGGCTCTCAAAGTGCTGAGATTACAGGCGTGAGCCACTGTGCTTGGCCTATTCTGTATTTTAGACTCAAATATATAGTAGGTCTGATGTGCTCAGACATGCACATTTAACTTCTGCCATCTGAATGTACTGTAATTCAAAGGGAAGCTTTTTTGAAGCATGACAGGTCTTTACACGTTGTTTATGAATAACCTGCTTAAGATCTTGGATTTCTAGTTGAGGATCTGTTTCTGTAGTCTTATTCGGGTAAAACTTATAAAATACTTTTTATATGGGTATAATGAATTTCTAGATAGATGCTTTCTATAAACACTGCGGGGATATTTGGATAAATTATTAACATTAAAATTTCTCCTATGCAGTTTCCCAGTATTTTGAAAGATGAAAATTAGGTAAAACATGGCATTAATGCAGGGACTGAGATGCCAATTCTTATGGCACCACTCACATACTTGTTCGTACTTTCATCTCAATGGTAATTTATCTAAAGAAAATAATTGTTGTTCCTGAAGAGTGTCCACGAAACTAGTTATTTCTAAATAAGTCTTTTGACTACATAGTGCTTTGGACACATTTTAGAACTTCAGAATTTTTAAAGTTGTCTCAATTTTGGAAAAAAAAAACACATTCATTTCCCCCTCACTCCTCATCAATAGTGATTTTTTGTCTTTGAATATACTTCCTGCTCTAGTGCCTTTCACTGGATCTGGCAACCAAAAACAGTGTTTTAGCCTGCCCTTTGGCTGGGCAATTATTGGGTCTCTCATTTCCTGTTACAAAGGATCTTTTAACTTCTATTAGTAATTTATTGTAATACTTTTTCATACATAACTAATTCCCAAACCTGAATGTTTTTCAGTTTATCTTTATACAAATTGGGAGGTTTTGACAAGGAAGCTTATTTTGACGTATAGGACACATTAAGTATGTTTTTGTTTGTTTGTTTTTTGAGATGGAGTTTTGCTCTGTTTTCTAGGCTGGAGTGTAGTGGCACGGTCATGGCTCACTGCCACCTTGGCCTCCCAAAGTGTGTTGCGGTTTAAGGAAATCATGAATCTAATGCATTTTTTTTTATATTGCAGATTTCATATCTTCATGAACTCTGTTACAACTTTGGAGTAGAAACCCAGAAGAATACTAAATATGAAGAAAGTTCTTTCTGGCTTAGGTAACATAATAAAAGGAATGTACATTCAGGAATATTATCATAGATGTCAGTTAATATTTACTGTAGAGTGCTTTGGCAGTTTAAACCTTCTCTGACTTCAGAAGCCAATATGCTATGTTTATTTACTCTTTTAACATGTATTGTTTATTATTCTTACACATTGCCAGTTCATAGTTCATAGAAAAATGTGTTTTCTTTTTTTTCTTTCTTTCTTTTTTTTTTTTTAAACAGGATATCTCTCTGTCACCCAGGCTGGAGTTCAGTGGCATGATCTCTGCTGACTGCAACCTATTTCTCCTGGGGTCAAGTGATCCTCTGACCTCAGCCTCCCTAGTAGCTGGGACCACAGGCGTGTGCCACCATGCTTGGCTAATTTTTTGTATCTTTGGTAGAGAGGGGGTTTCACCACATTGCCCAGGCTGGTCTAAAACTCCTGAGCTCAAGCAATCCACCTGCCTCGGTCTCCCAACATGCTGGGATTACAGGTGTGAGCCACCACTCCTGGCCAGTGTTCTTTTCTTAATGTGAGGGCTTACTCCTTTTTCCCCATTCCTCCTTTATGTCTTTATCAGGAGCATAGAAAACTTTGTTGTTGTTGCTTTGGTACTTATTGCTGTCATGGTACTTATTATACTCTAGCACCAGAGTATAAGGTGGAGGTGTGATTGGGAGTAGTATTGGCTAAAATTATTAGTCTTAGATGAATTTTGGCATTTTAATATCAGTCAATTAAGTATTTAATGCTGTATGCTGAGTACTATGCTAAGATTTGGAGTCTTGTGCTTAATCTGGAAATATCAAGAAAATTATACAAAAATATAGGAACTGTGCAAGAACCCTGTCTTTCACCGAAAACCTAGGCCCAGCACAGATTCTGACACACAGTAGATACTCAATAATTGTTAGTTAAATGAGCATATGTGAAAATTGTGTTTTTGTGGAGATGTCACATAAGGTGTAGTGCTTTGAATATCAGAAGATCATAGAGTAGGCTGGGCGTGGTAGCTCACACCTATAATCCCAGCACTTTGGGAGGCCAAGGTAAGAGGATCGCCTGACGTCAGGAGTTCAAGACCAACCTGGCCAACATGGGGAAACCCCGTCTCTACTAAAAATACAAAAATTAAGCAGGTGTGGTGGCACAGGCCTATAATCTCAGCTACTCAGGAGGCTGAAGCAGGAGAATCGCTTGAATCCAGGAGACAGAGGTTGCAGTGAGCTGAGACTGTACCATTGAACTCCAGCCTGGGCGAGTGGGAGAGACTCTATCTCAAAAAAAAAAAAAAAAAAAAAAATCATGGAGTAAAATATATCAAATCAATTCACTAAATGTTTACACTTGCTGAGTGCAGGGTTAGTTCTGGTTATTTGGAGATACTCCTATGATTCTTTTAACTATAGTCTAACTATTGTGAATATGATGTTTGTCATTTAAGAAAATAAATACAAATCTGGGCACTGAGATTTTAGTACTCACAGGCATATCTATCACTAGCAAAATGTTGATGCAAATAACTTATATAATTGAGAGCCCGAAGACTGATCAAACTCTATATAAAGTACTATTCCTAATAGAACAGGCTGGAGTTCTATTCCCGTATTTGGGAGTAGAGCACTTACAAAGTTTATGGCATCAATGTATCAAAAGACTAGTATGCCAAGAAGGCAGGAATAGGGAGGTCCAAAAAGGAAAAAAAAAATGATGCTGGTGCCATGGATGGCTTCTGGAAGCTTAAGACTGGAGGTGAGCTTGGAGTTTATGATAAGAATAAGGGTGAGTTAGAAGTTGTAAAAATAAATGTTCTCCAGGAATTGATCATAGCTGTAGGCTGAGTCTTGACATGGCATGACTCGTAGGTTATTTGCACATATGCCATTGGTTGTTGACTTCTTATCTGTTATCATTTTCTAAAGAATCTCATGAAAAGAAAATATAATGATGAGACGTCCATATTATAAGCTAGCATATCTTAATGGCTGTATTTGTTGGAATATAATCTGACCCACAGTGATATTTTCATAAAAATCTAAATAAATAACAAATTTATATTGTGCTAGTATGTTATGAGTCTTTTGTGTTCATATCACTAGAATAATATTTAAGAGAAGAGGAAAAACTTTAATTTTAGCCCTAGTAATTACATATTATTTTAATCTTTCTGCTTCATTTTTTCTTCCACATCTTTTGGGAATATAAAAATAACCTGGTGAAATATTCATAAATGTCTTTAAAGGAATTATCATATTTTAATGTTTAAAAAGAGGCAAAAATAATTATCAATATTATTAACTGTAGAAATTGTAGCACAGTAGTTTTTCTAGTAGTAGACCAACTGTCACACTTTGTTGTCATCTATGACATTAATGTTAAATTATTAAATATTGTGATATTTTATTTAGAATTGTTGTGGGGTTTAAATATGATCATGCATGTCTTATAGAGTATTCAGTAACATGCCTGGGAAATAGAGACTTCTTAACAAACGGTAACTGCTGCTACTATCTTTAGGTAATGTTTGCTATTTATTGCAGATGGTCTCTCTTGTGGCCATTCTACTAGTTTATTCTGAAATTTACCACAGTCAGATCAAGCATGGATTACTTACTAACTTCCCAAATAAAATATCATAAAAAAATATCTACATCTTTCAATCTTTGGAACAATTTTGAAAAATCTTTTTGTAGAGATGAGGCCTCGCTATATCAACCACAGTGGTCTCAAACTCTGGCCTAAAGTTATCCTCCCACGTCAGCTTCCCAAAGTGCTGGAATTACAGGTATAAGCCACTGTGCCTGACCTTTTGGAGTAATTACTTCATGCTTTATATCCATGTGTTAAAAACCCTGTTGGCAGCAGTTGGTGATACAATCAGAGATGAATAGCTGCTAATTAAGCAGGCTTTTCTGTAGATTTTATACCAGAAGGAGGTCATTGAAAATGAGTACACATTCTACAGGCTCAACTGTTTTTAGAACAGTGAATATCTTAGACTAAAGGTTATATATAATTTGGAAGTACCCATTCAGTCTAAAAGTAAAAACTTCATTTTTCACAAATGATATAAATGCTGTAGTATATTAGAATTTTGTTGAAATTGAAGCCTAGGACTAGAATGGTAGTGGGTATTATTTAAAAAGCTAATTTATTTCCCTTGATTTTTGTTAACATCTCAGTTCTGGATCTTTCTGCATTTTTATCACCCTCCTGCCTTTTCTTTTGCTAAGTTCATAAATAGCTCCTGCTCTCCTTGCTTTCTGCCATACTCTTTTGATCATTTTCCCTTAGAGATACCACAGGTTAAAAGAAAGCTGCTATAATTATGAATGAAATTGAGATTCCTTCAGCTCACTTTACTGTGAATTGTCAATGTATTTGCTTCAATGTATTAAATGACAAATTCTCTGAGACCTTTAAAAATACAAAATTTAAGATTTTCGAAATCTGAATGCAAGGTTTGGAAATAATATGTTTAAGAGGTTTTTTGTTTGTTTGTTTGTTTAGTAAAACACCATTTTTCTCTTCTTCTCCTCCTCTTTTGTGAGTCTTGGAGTATTGAGCTCCTATGTCTGCTCCTGGCAGAAGGCAGGGTTAAGTAGATGAGAAAGAGATTGTTGATACAAAAATTTCTTTCACAATCTAGATAATTTATTAGTAGGCTCCATTGTCCTGGCGGAATTTAAACTGTGTTTAGCTCTTAAAGTCCTATCTAATTATTTGGACATATATTATGCTGAACTTGGGTTTTCAGAAAAGGTATACAGAAATTTCACTGTAACAAATTAGTATTCTACAAAGAAGAATTGTATATTAATATAAATAAGTTCAACTCAAAATGCTTTAGGGTTACATTTATTGACCACAAAGATTTTGCAGATTTTTTTCCCTGGGAGAAAAATGCTATACCTTCCAAACCTTAGTCATATTCTTAATTCTGGATGATTTTTTTTTATTTTCAGTAGTTTTATTTCTAAGTGATTTAACTGTATTCCTTGGCACTACTGACCTATAGCAGCATCAGACATTTTTGTGGCTGATAAACACTTGAGAAGCTCACTGATTTCCTTTTGCTGTAAGATGTGGCTGTTAAACACTTGAGTTCACTGTTTTCTTCTTTGCTGTAAGAAGGCCTCCTACTATTTTCTTCTTTTCCCCTCAAGCTTCATTGAGATATAATTGACAAATGAAAATTTTATATATTTAATAGTGTACAACATGATGTTTTAATATATATGTACATACTGTGAAATGATTACCACAATCAAGTTAATTATCATATCTATCACCTCACATAGTTACCAGTTTTTCCTCACTTGTCATGATAACAGAATTGTATTAGTAATCATCAAACACACAGTGTTCAAATTTCACTGACTGTCTCTTAAAATCTTATACAATTGATTTGTCAAGGCCTATCTGTTGTGATTGACTGAGGTGTCTTTTATGTCTAGTTTAATCCATAGGTTTCTTCCTTTTTTTCCTTGCAATGTATTTGTTGAAGAAGTCAGGTAGTTTCCTGCATTTTGAATTTTGCTGTTTGTGTCCCCATTCCTTAATATGTTTATTTTTTCTGTGTTCTCTGTATTTCCTATAAATTTGTAATTAAGATTGTAAAAGCTCTTACCAGATTTTTTTGCAGAAATATTTCATAGGTGTATCATGTACTTCCATCAGGGGTTTTGTATGTTAGTTGTTTTGCTTTTTGTGATATTAGCAGCCATCAGGGATTGTTGCCTAGATTCTTCATTTCATCGGTGTTTGTAAAATAATAATATTCCAATTGTGTCATTTTACTTTTCCCTTATGAGCTGGAATACTTCTCTAGACTGCAACTTCCCTTAGCAACTGTTTGATTACTCTGAGGTCCAGTTGTCTGAGTTACCATTTTTTTGTGTGTGTGTAGTGAGAACATTTAATATCTACTCTCAGCACATTTCAAGTATATAATGCAGTATTAACTATAGTTACCAAACTGTACATTAGATTTCCTTGTAAGAAAGAAAGAGAGAGAAGAAAGAAAGAAAAAGAAAGACAGAAAGAAAGTTAGTTAGTTAATGGAGACAATGCCCCAAGGAAATCAGCAATTTTCAAATGGATAACTCCTTTTAAAAAGGTGGGGAGGGTGGGGAGGGATAACATGGGGAGAAATGCCAGATATAGGTGATGGGGGGGATGCACCTTGCCATATATGTACCTATACAACAATCCTGCCTGATCTGCACATGTACCCCAGAACGTAAAGTACAATAAAAATATAAAAAATAAACCCACATGTACAATACAATAGCAATTTTTTAAAAACAAAACATTTCTACTGTGCCTCTGGAAGAGTCTATACCAAAACATTAACAATGTTAGTGTTGGAATTATGAGGAGGAATATGGATTGTTATTTTCATATGTTTTTCCATTTTTTCATAAAGCTTTTTAAATGTATATTTTTATAATAGAAAAAAGATACGGAAATTATTTTTTAATATAATGCATGACTTCTCTTTATTATGTTTCCAATAAAGATATACTTCCTGATTGTCAAAAAAAAAAAAAAAAAAGGAATGAGATTCCTGTAATGGCTGCTTCCTGGAAGGCAGTGTCAGGTGGAACCCCTTAGCCTCTGCATTCAGAGCTCCAGGAAGGGAGCATTTACAGTCAGATAGAATTGTATATATACTGTTTCTTTGCAAACTTCAGCCATCAAGATCCCACCGTCATGACTTGTGTTTCAACACAATAGCTCTTAATTCTCATTTTACTGCTTTTGTTGCTTCATTTTGTTGAAGCAGTAGAAGCCAGAGATGCAATCAGTCTCTTGTTAGGTGTGATTCTTGGCATTGCAGGCATCTGTGCTTGCTTGGGGGTTTGTGCACAAAAGAGAAATGGACAGATGTGACTTTGAAGGGCATCCCAAATCAAACTTCGTCCTGAAAACCTTTGTACTAGTGAGGCTAAAATTCAGCTTTGGTGTTTGAAAGTTTCCAATAAACAGTAAATAGGGGAGTTCCACATTATTTGTTGTTTCCTATAAAATGAGAAAAAATTGATAGGCAAATTAGAAAAATTGTTTTCCTTACGATAAATAATGCACTGAAAAATGCAGCCTATAATTTGTATTTTCTGGCTAGAAAGGGGGTTCAATAAGTAAGACGGCTGAAATTTACATAAGTAATATTTCATAGTTTTAGAATTCTCTAAACTGGGCATGGTGGCATGTGTCTGTAGTTAGTCCCAGCTACTTGAGAGGCTGACATTAGAGTATCACTTGAATCCAGGAAGTCGAGTCTGCAGTAAGTCACAATCACGCCACTGCAGTACAGCCTTGTTGACAGAGTAAGACCCTGTCTTCAAAAAAAAAAAAAAAAAAAAAAAGTACATGAAATAGGAAGAAGGAAGTTCCTGCCCAGAATCCTAAGAAATCACCACTTTTCAGTTATAATCTCTGCCTCCTAAATCATTAAGGAGTCTTTTCTCCATATTTTCATTAGACTTTTGTTTTGTTATTTCCCAAGTTAATATTGTATATAGATATCAAATAGCCAAACATAGATGCTTTTATCTCTGGAGAAAAAAAATTTAGAAAAATGCATTCCGTGTATCTAACATTAAAATGGAGAAAAGAGTTAATGGTAAAAAAATGTTTTATTTTTATTTATTTATTGTTTTAAAATTTTATTTTAGGTTCGAGGTACATGTGAAGGCTTGTTATATAGGTAAACTCATGTCATGGGAGTTTGTTGTACAGATAATTTAATCACCTAGGTATTAAGCCCAGTACCCAATAGTTGTATTTTCTGCTCCTCTCCCTCCTCCCACTCTCCATCCTCAAGTAGACCCCAGTGTCTATTGTTCCATTCTTTGTGTTCATGAGTTCTCATCATTTAGCTTCCACTTGTAAGTGAGAACATGTGGTACTTGGTTTTCTTTAAAAAAAAAAAAAAAAAAACCTCTTTATATCGACATCGAAATGGAGAAGAGATTTAATGTTAAAAAACTTTATATTAATTGAGTAACATCCCCATGGTGAGAAGTACTATATGAAATATAAACTCATTATTTTGTTAAAAAATAAAAAAGAAAGGATGAAATGATGTTGAAAATGAAACCTGTAGCAGTGGGCTGTGCACAACAACTTGTGAGGAAAAAATCAATCATTTGTGTCCTAATTGAAGAGGACTGATGATTAATAGTACAAATAATAGCCAGCACCACAGACATCTCAATTTGTTCTGCTTATGTAAATCTGACTGAAAAATTAAAGTGGAGCAAATTTTCCACTCAGTGGGTGGCAAAACCATTGTGCCCAGATCAGTGCCTTCATTGGACATTTTAAACAAGCGGGATCAAAATCCTGAAGCATTTCTTCAAAGAATTGTAATAGGAGATCAACATGGCTTTACCAGTATCATCCCAAAGAGAAATTACAATAAAACCAATGACTACCAAGAAGTGGAAGTCTAGTCAAAGCAAAAATGGCTCTGTCAAGAGTAGAGATCTTAGCAACAGTTTTTTGGAATGCTCAAGGTATTTTGCTTGGTGATTTTCAGGAGGGCCAAAGAATGATAATGTCTGCTTATTATGAGAGTGTTTTCAGAGAGCCACAGAAAAACGCCTGGAAGGCTTCACTAGTGTCCTTCTCCACCACAACAATGTTCCTGCTCATTCCTCTCATCAAACAAAAGTAATTTTGTGAATTTCAATGGGAAATCATCAGGCATCCGCCTTACAGACCTGATTTGGCCCCTTCTGACTCCTTTTTGTTTCCTAATCTTAAAAAAAATCTGTAAAGGGCACCTATTTTTTCCTCAGTTAATGTGAAATGTCAAAAAGCTTGCATTGACATGGCTAAATTCCTCAGTTCTTTATGAATAGGCTAAATGGTTAGTATCACAAAGGTATCTTAAACTTGGTGGAGCTTATGTTGAGAAGTAAAGTTTATATTTTAGTCTTTCAATTCAATTTTTCCAAAAGTTTTTTGAAGTCCCATAATATTCTCCAGTTCCACAGGTTGTCTCTTCAATCTGTTGTTTTGTTTGCAGTTGTAAATGTTTTTTAGTTTGATGTAATTCCATTTGTCTATTTTTGCTTTTGCTGTCTGCACTTTGGGGGTCATATCTAAAGAATCGTTTCCCATACAATATCAAGAAGCTTTTTCCTTGTTTTTTTCTAGTAATTTTACAGTTTCTGGTCTTACAATTAAATCTGTAATCCATTTTGAATTGATTTTTCCTATGGTGGGATATAAGGTTCCAATTTTATTCTTCTGTATGTGGATATCCAGGTTTTTCCAACACCATTTACTGGAGAAACTCTTTTCTCCATTGTATGTTCTTGGCAACTTTGTTGATGATCAGTTGCCCATAAATATGTGGATTTTGTTCTGGATATTCTATTCTGTTCTGTTGGTCTATATGTCTTTTTAAATGTCCATACCATGCCGTTTTGATGACTATTAAATGTCTAGTGTATTTTGAAATCAGGAAATGTGATGGTTCCAGCTTTGTTCCCTTTGCTCAAGATTGCTTTAGCTACTAAGATCTTTTGTGTTTCCATATAAATTTGAGGATTGTTTTTTCTACTTCTGTGAAAAATGCCATTGCCATGTTGATAGGGATAGGACTGAATCTGTAGAATGCTTTAGGTAGTATGGACATTTAAAAATATTAAGTCTTCCAATCTATGAATACAGGATATCTGTCCCTTTAATTGTGTTTTATTCAGTTTCTTTCTTCAGTGTTTTTTAGTTTTCAGTGTACAGGTCTTTCACTTCCTTGGTTAAGTTTATTCATCAGTATTGTATTTATTTTTGACACTATTATAAATGGGATTGTTTTTGTAATTTTTGGGTATACTTCTTGTTTGCAT
>CAUYLG010024017.1:0-51815 GCA_963573385.1 Cacajao melanocephalus
AACAATTTATAATCCTTTGGGTATATACCCAGTAATGGGATTGCTGGGTCAAGTGGTATTTCTATTTCTAGGTCCTTGAGGAATCACCACACTGTCTTCCACAATGGTTGAACTAATTTACACTCCCACTAACAATATAAAAGTGTTCCTATATCTCCACATCTTCTCTGGCATCTGTTGTCTCCAGATTTTTTAATGATCGCCATTCTAACTGGCATGAGATGGTATCTCAATGTGGTTTTGATTTGCATTTCTCTAATGACCAGTGATGATGAGCTTTTTTTCATATGTTTGTTGGCTGCATAAATGTCTTCTCTCTGCCTACAGAGATGAGAAACAAAGTCTTCTACCAGGTTATAGAAAAAGTATCAATAGAAGTTGGATACTACAATATAATATTTGAAATGGGCCTCATTCTATGCTTTTGAGCTATGATATAGAACTTACTACAATAAATCATAAAAGAAAAATGATTAATTCTGTTATTGTTTGGAAAAAGTTGGAGTTTATGAAATATTTTGGCAGCTGTTTGTAGGACTGAGACTAAAAGCAAAAGAAAAAGCTAGACATTCTCAAAGTTCTCAGGTAATTTGAACCTCTCCTAAGCTCATGTGCAATGGACAGAACTAAGTCCAAAAAATGATTTTATGATGGTAATCAGAATGGGATAAAGAAGGGATTATACATAAGATGATGCCCCATGTCTTCGTCCATTTTGTGCTGCTATAACAAAATACCTGAGATTGGATAATTTATTTCCTCACAGTTCTAGAGGCTCAGAAATCCAAGATGGTAGTGTTGGCATTTGGTGAGGGCCTTTTTGCTGCATTATTCCATGACAAAAGGTTAAAGAGAAGATGGGGAAGGGGGGGAGAGAGAAAGAGAGAGGGGAGGAGAAAGAGAGAGAAAGAAAAGGAGGCCAAACTCATTAGTTTATAAAACCTACTCCCTTGATAATGAACCCACTCCAATGATAACAACATTAATCCATTGATGAAGGTGGAGCCCTCATGGCCTAATCACCTCTCATTAGACCCCATCTTCCAACACTCTTGCACTGAGAATTAAATTTCCAACACAAGGTTTTAGGCAGACACGTTCAAACCGTAACATCTTGGTGGGTGATTGGGGATGTTTGAAAATGTTGTTTCTTTTCCTACTATTTGGGAGGGAACAATAAGCCAGATATGAAACACATTTTAGATCCCTATGAAATTGGAGTTTGAGTAAAATGAACTTAAAAAATAAAAAGAAAACAAGAAAATCCGGAACCCTTTTTCTGAAAGATGTATGGAAAAAAAGTCAAGGGAGGCAAGGCCACCTTTGAGATTCCCATTGCCCACTGAGCATTCACTTCCCCTCCTCAACTAAGACTGATGCTAGAATTTACAATCTAGGGGAAGGGGTTGCTGCAGAAATGTGGCCACGACTTTTTCTTTTAATGAATTGGAGCTCAGTAGTGTAAAGATGTGCTATTAGAAAAAAGGTCAATCTGGAAAAAAAAAAAAGCCAAAGAAGGGACTGCAAAATGACAAATTATAAAGGAGGGTTTTCTTATAACTTCTGCATTATGCCATTTAATTTTGAAACATTTGTTTTTAAAATGCTTATTTTAAAAGCCATTTTATCTAAAAAAAGAATGTACTGTAATTCTTCATGTAATGTTTAACTTTCTTCCATTTTTAATATGTGGTTTTTTAAAGATAGAGATATATACAAGATAAAGGATAAAGCCTACCTATCTAGCTAGGAAATTGCTCTGAGATATGGAAAGACTTTCTTTGATTTTTCAGAATATGGTGAAAATTATATATGATTTTACTATCTCTGTCAACATTTGCATATTTTTATTTAAGTATATTTCAGCAGAACAAGATCAGTGACACACAACATATTTGGGTATAAAACGCATTATTTTAGGAATAGAAATTCAGAAAATAATAAATAGAACATTCTTCTATTTATTATAGAACATAAAGAACATTCTTCAAGCAAGATCTGGACAGAGCTTCCAGTGCATGCAGGCCTCCACCCAATGGAGGATGGGAGAAATGTCTCAAATGTTGCAATATGATTGCTGACCTTGTGTAAAGTTTCTTCTGCTTTGTCTTCAGCTGTTTTAGAAGCTAGGTGCTTTTAAATAATTATCCTTGGTTTAGTGGCTAGTAATCAGTTATTTTGACTGAGAGATTTTCTACAGCCCACCAGCCTTTTTGTTTTAAGGAAAACAACAATATTTATTCTACACATTGTTTTTCCCTGCCGCTCTCTCCTTTGCAGGGCCATTCCACCTTTCTTTCTTACTAGGCCTCTAACTCCAGGCCACAAATCACAAACATTAATCCACTTGTCTTTGATTAATTGTGTGCTTTTTTATTCAGGCATTCCATCAACACAAATCATTAAGAATTCTTTAACAATTTCCTCCTTGTGTTTAATCTGCTTATTAAATGTGTTTACAAGTATTCTTTTAGTTTCATCATATTACTGGCTTATTGCATTTGACTTTACTGATTTATGGTTTCTTCCTAAAGGGCTTCTCCCTGTTCAAGCCCTGTTAAATTAAATGCTTTCAGATATAATAAACCTGTTCGTACATTGGGTCTTTATTGAATAACTCTGCAGTTATTATGGAGTGACTGGAAATGTGTAGCGGAAAACACCCTTCTGATAATATCTGAATGTCTCATTGTTGCATTACACATATTAGAGGCTTAATGATTTTATTTTTTATTTTTTTTTTAATATGGAGTCTCACTCTGTTGTGCAGGTTGGAAGGCAGTGGCATGATCTTGGCTCACTGCAGCCTCCTCCTCCTGGATTCTCCTGCCTCAGCCTCCCTAGCAGCTTGGATTATAGGCATGAGCCACCACGCCTAGCTGTGTTTATTTTTATTTTTTATTTTTAGTAGAAACAGGGTTTTGCCATGTTGGCCAGGCTGGTCTCAAACTCCTGACATCAGGTGATCCACCCACCTCGGTCTCCCAAAGTGCTGGGATTACAGATGTGAACCACCATATCTGGCCAAGGCTTAATGATTATAAGGTATAGTTTAAGTGTACTAGATGCATGCTTCAAGCCACTTAAACATATGAATAGTGATGAAGTGTAGCTATAAGATGTCTAGATAGGGACTTGGAAGATTGGGGTTCTAGTATGGGATCAGATGGTTTTTACCTCCGTGATTTGCCATAAAAAGCATTTTAGTATATATAGGTCAAGGTTACATTGATAATAATAAAAAGTTTTTTAGCATTTTTTTTTATTAACACAAGACGTATTCTCCAAAGATTATCTCATTTAGGGTTTAAAAAAATCCAAAAAGTAGATTTGATCATCATTATTATTGTTGTTATTATTATTATATTCCATCCATTGTACAGATAATGACAAACTGAGGCTTGACTAAGATGAAGCGATTCTTAGGGAGCCCATTCAGAATTTAAAATGTTGCTCCAAGCCCTTATACATTTCTATGGAAAGAGGGGGTTCAACTGCAGTGTCAATTCTAAGAATAGTATCATCAGAGTAAGAGGAACATGTTTCTTTAGAAACAGAGATATTTTATAAGCCTTTCAAATAGTCACTATTCATGGAAAGCTTCATCTTGAAATTGTTCATTGACTTCCCTAAGCAAACTTATCCCCAGAGTTAGACAAAGCTTGTTTATGTTTTAGTAATCAAATAGGATTTCTATTTGAAATCCAAGTCAGCGCACAGCGAGGTTAGCCTTTTCTTTTTGTTTCAGTCAATTTCACAAGTTCACACTAAAAAATAGCTGAGGACTCAGAGCCAAATAATTATATTTTTATTCATTCTATTTGAATTTGGTCTTCTTCCTCATCTCCCTCCTCTAAATATTTATTGGTAATTATACTGAGAAAGAGATGATTAATCTACTCTGAAGGAGGCAGTTGAATGAAGACGGAATTATGTTAAGACAAACACTTTGTAGTAGTATTGAATGGTAGCCTCCTAAAAGATTGGTCCAGATCTTAAATCCTGGAACTGTGAATGTTACCTTATTTGGCATAAAGGTCCTTGATGATGTAATTAAGCTAAGGATCTTGAGATGAAGATCTTCCTGGATCATTGGAATGGACCCTAAATCCAATGAAAAATATTCTTGTAAGAGACACAGAGGTGAGATTTGACCGACAGAAGAGGAGAAGGTGATATTAAGCCAGAGGCAAAAATTGAAGTGCTATGTTCCCAATCCAGGAACACCCGGGAATGCTCAGGCAGCCACTAGAAGCTGGAAGAGGCAAAGAATTTCCCTCTCAGAAGCCATAGAAAAAGTGTGGCTCTGCCCATACTTTCATGGTGGATGTCTTGACTCCAGACTATGAGAGTGAATTTCTGTTGTTTTAAATGACCCAGTTTGTAGTAATTTGCTATCGGCAGACACAGGAAGGTAATATACCTTTACATAAATAGATATTGGGAAGCAAGACAAATAGATTACCTGATAGTCCTAGAATGTACAATGAATAAATATAATTAGAGGAAGTGAAGATAGCCTGGCACAGCAATGATAATTCACAGAAATCTTCAGTGATGTTGCATGTGAATTGGTTAAATCATCTGTTTTACACTGACATGTAATTTCATAAATATAGTTGTGGGACATCATTTCTTGGAAACTTTAAAAAACAGCATAGATTAGCACTCTGATAGAATCACTCAGTTAGTTGCTGAAAGCTAAGAGAGTATAGTAAAAGAACCTTGAACTAGCAATTAGCACACTGGAGTCCTAGCCTTGATAGGGCCACTTAATTGCTCTGCAATTTTAGGCAAATAAGTTAACTGTCTTCTCTGCAGAGACTTGGTGAAATCGCAGGTGTGTGGGAAGGGAATATTTCCACATGGGCTGTTGTTTGTGAGAATGAAACACATCATAATTTTGGAAGAGGACAAATTTTTCTTGACCTTAAACACTGGTGGCCAACTTAGCTCTTGCGACTTTTGTTTATTTTCTGGTTTGATTTTAAAAAGTTAGAATTTTCACATAATTGCATACTAATAAAACTTATATGGTATTTCACAATTAATGTAGCTATTTGTATGTACTTTTGTCAGATCCATCAGGCATATAAGGGTTACATTCCCCCTACCACCCAGGAATTTGGGGTGTGAGCCAGTGTCTCATATTTCCTTAAGAAAGTAACTTATCAGCATCATATGTTGTCTTTTTATAGCTTTGATCCATCTACTTTGGATCCTTACATCCCTAAAATCTCAAGCTGTAGGTCATGTAGCTAGATTGTGTATTGCCATTGACAATGTTTTTGTGAGACAACTAGATGAAAGTTTTAATTCTTGGAGATTTCTTTCATGATTAAGACTGAATGTTCAAAGAAAGAAACAAAAAGTAGGTAGGATTCTCTTTTTTCTGTGCAATTATTTAGAAATGAGTAAAATACAACTCTCTTTTTTATATAAAAAGAGTGGAGAGTTTTCTTTTACTCATGTCATCATGAAAAGGACACGTCATCTTACTGTGCCCAGAGAGACAAATAGAATACTCATGAAGAATCTCAGCATCTGCCACAAACTCCAGGGTTTCTTGTTTGTCACTTTCTAAATAATGCACATATACACTATACATATATATGGAGGGGGAATCCTCCTCCTCTACTGACTTATACCTCATCTGCTGTTTCTGTGCAGGTGGCAAATACATCATCAGGTAGAAAAAATCATTTTTAAAGTATCTTATTGGAAACAGTGTCTGTCTTTGTCTATTCAGGGAGAAGATATAATCTGCTAGCTGTAAGTTTAGTTATAACAAGTGACAAACAAGAAACCTTGGAGTTTGTGGCAGGTGTTGAGACTCTTCACAAGTATTCTAGTTGTCTCTGGACACAGTAGGATGGCATGTTCTTGTTCCCTTTGTATTCTTCATGTAGTCTTGTAACTTGCATTGACTACTGATATGAGAGGAAGTAGCACTTTACTCTTTGGAGTGATCATTTAAATAGTGGTGCAAAATAGTGCTGTTTTCTCTGCTATGGTGCTCATGGAAGCTTGTGTTGAGATAGAGCCTCTGCCCTAGGGAATATGGTGCACAGAGCACTCACCCCTCTGCTGTGCACACAGCACTCCTCCACTGTATTAGGGATCCCTAGAGGGACAGAAGTAATAGGATATATATGTCTTACTAATTATATATATATATAAATATGTATATTAATATATAATTATATATATAATTAATATGATTATAATTATATTAATGTATAATATATTAATATATAAATAATTATAATTAATATATCATCATATATCATAATTAATATATATTATAAAATATAATTGATAAAAATACAATTAATATATTATAATTATATATTAATATGATTATGTAATATAATTTATACATATAAATTATAATTATTATAATATATAATAAATATATTTTATATACATTTTATATACATTTTATATACACATTTTATGTATTCTATCATCAGGGAAAGAAGGAAGAGGGCATGCTGCAGTTTCTTGAATAGTCCACAAAATCAAATCTGAATTACCAGTCTCAAATACATAATGGTTACCAACAAATATCAAATTTGATGTGAAGTTTTAGCTCTTTAATAAAGTGATTATTATAGGTTAAAAAAACCCAGAACAGTCCAGAATCAATAACTCAATATCTTTTTAAGTTAAGAATCTCCCAAGGGAGGCTAATCAGATATGCTTCTTTATTTTTATTGCATAGAAGAAGATTTTCCAGGTATCTTAGTAAATGCTAAAATCAAGTCTCAGAGGTGTGTTTTAACTTTTCTATTTTTATTTTGTGCATCTTGTAACAGTTTCACACTTGGCAGTATTTTTGTATTCTACAGAGAACAAGGCTTGCAGGAAAGATAAGTGATAGTTGTTCCTTGGGTGTATTATTCAGCTACATACAAAATGAGTTTCAAAATTATTTAGCAAGTTACCAAAACAACAATTTTCTGATTTTGTTTTTGGCTTTCAGATGCCTGCCTTCTGAAAACTGCCTTCCTACATGGCAAAAGGAAAGGGAGAGAGCAATTGTGGTCTTTCTAATCATTTCCAAAAGTCACTATTCAGTCTTACGAGCTGAGTTTAAAAAAAAAAACCAAAACTACTGCTCTAGATTTATATAAATCTCTGATAGGAATATGGGTTCTACCCATATCCTTGTAACAAACTGAAAGGTCATAAGATTCCTCAAGGATGTATCATAATCAGGATAGGAAAAAACAATACCTCATTTGTTTTGAGATAATAGGAATCTTTTGATATAAACCCTTTTTGGAAATTCCTTTTCCTTTTTCTGAGAATTGTAGCAGCAACTTCTAGAATGGTAAAACAGAGTTCTAATAGCATATGGCGACATAAATTATAGTATCACTTTCAGAAATGCACATGGGAGCAAGTGGTTAGCCAGTGCAGATTGTAGTATGGATTATGTTCAATCTGCTTAATTTTAGGAAGGAGAGATGTTAATTATGAGACACAATGATTCCTCCAAATGGTCTTTAGTAAGGGTAATCCTAGATTAGTAAAATCTAAGACAAAAATTTAGTCTGAACTTCACAAAGGTCTATGTGACAGCTGAGTCATGTCCCAGTGGTGATACAGGTTGTGGGAGATTACCTGGATCTCCCACAAGGCAGTGAATTATTTTGGAGCACACTTGGGTGGGAAGGCTCTGCTATGAAGGGTGACAAGGGCTTGCAAAGTGTGTCCATTTTCCTCCCACCTCATGTTGAATTCATCTCAAGATGGACTTGCTCTGAGTAAATTAAAATTAATTTTAAGATGTTAATATTTTATGATTATAAAATTAATTCATGTCCATTTAAAAATATTTAGAAGGAAGAAACAAAATAAAGCATGAAAAAAAAATTGACCCAATTTAATAACTCAATGACAACTGTTTACATTCTAGCATATTTCTCTTGAGGCATGTGTTTGTTTTTTTCTAGTTTCTTTCTATTTCTGTCAGATCCTTTTATCTTTTATGCATATGAATTCAGCCTAATTCTCAATTCAGAATCAGACTGCTGTGGTCTGAATGTTTGTTTTCACACCAAAATTTACATGTTGAAATCTCAACCTTCAAGGTTGTAGTTACAGTTGGCCCTCTGTATTCATAAGTTTTCATCCTTGGATGCAACCAAACGTGGATAGAAACCTGCAAATACAGGAGAGCTGACTCTACTGTCACCACTTTATATAAAAGACTTGCACATCTGCAGATTTGTTATGTATGGTGGGCAGGGAGGAGCCTTGAACCAATGCCTCCCAGTGTTGACAGAGAGAACTGACTGTATTATTAAATGGTAAGACCTTTAGGGCATGATTAGATCATGAGGGTGGAGTCCTCATATATTAGATTAGTGCCCTTATAAAAGACTCAGAGACCTAGCTAGCCCCATATGAAGAACAGCTAGAAAGCACCATCTGTTATCTAGAAAGCAAGCCCTAAACAGACACGGAACCTAATTATGTCCTGGTCTTGAATTTCCCAGTTTCCAGAACGGGGAGAAATAAGCCTGCTGTTGATAAGCCACCAAATTACAGTGTTTTCTTATAGCAGTCAGAACAAACATAGACAAAGGCATTTTCGGTATTGTAGACTATAAATATCTTAAGATGATTAAATATAATTTTGTTGAAAGAAATGAACATTGAAAACATAAAATTAATAATAATGGCTCATGATGTACAGGTATTCTATCCCAGAGTAATCTCTGAGAAAAAGATAAATCAAAGTAGACTGAGTTTGGTTTGTGATTAGGCATTTAATACACTTTAGAGGAGCGAATGACTGTATGTGTGTGAAAAGGAATCGTGTTAGAAATTGTATGTTGGGTCATATGGTTTGGCTGTGTCCACACTCAAATTTCATTATTGAATTGTAATAATCCCCACATGTCAAGGATGGGGTCAGGTGGAGATAGCTGAACCATGGGGGCTGTTTCCCCTACACTGTTCTCATGGGAGGGAATAAGTCTCATGAGATCTGATGGTTTTATAAAGGAGAGTTTCCCTGCACACATTCTCTTGCCTGCTGCCATGTAAGATGTGACTTTACTCCTCCTTTGCCTTCCACCATGATTGTGAGGCCTCCCCAGCTATGTGGAATTGTGAGTCCACAAAACCTCTTTCCTTTAAAAATTACCCAGTCTTGGGTATGTCTTTATTAGCAGCATAAGAACAGACTAATATATTGAGTCTATGGCTGTAATCTGGAATTATGCTCCAGGATAAAGTCTAAAGAATACTATATTATGATTTTTTGAAAGATCACATTTAAGTTAATGTAAACATTTATTTACTCAATTTTAACCCCTCAACCTCTGATATGAGTATAAGCCCTAAAATCCCTTAGTGGGGAATTGAGGCAGGACGGATAGTCAAGGGAGTGACCGTGTCCTTGGGATGTGGCAACCATGGTGACCATACAGCAACGTGATATGCCCCAGTATCCACCTCTCCAGCAAATACTTACTAGGTACATATTATATACAAGACGTTATGATGCTGCAGATTCAGACTGACAGTGAAGAAAAGTGTAGGGGATAAAATAGTTTCTAATCCTAAACAACCATTCTTAGTAAAAAGAAATAAACAAACAAGCAAATGTAATCAAACCCAAACCAAGTTAACCTCCTGAATTATTACTTGATGCCTTTCTGCACCAGGAAACATAGTATAATCTGCCAGATCTATAAGTTTACCTTGTTGAATGACTACCTCATTTCTTTCTGAAATCAATGTTTTTAGATGACAGTTCTATGTTAAAATGGAATATCATTTGCTCTATTCACTGCCATATTTCAGATATCTTTGCTACACATGATTTCATTATTTATAAAAGCTAACATGCCCACTTGTGATATCTTACACTAGACCACAAGTGGAAAGGCTAATTTTTATTCTCTAACTCTACTAGCAAAGCACAGCCTGTCTACGAGGGGTAGGGGTCCACTTATTATATTAGAAATCAAATATTTTCTTGTCACTGATAAAGCATTTGCTACTATCAAAATGGAGTCTCCTCTGGGTAAAACTGACAGTTTTGATTCAAAGACATGTTTAGCACTATGGGCAATACTAGGTTCTGGACATCCAGAGCTAGTTATGTTCCCTGAACTAGGGACAAACAAATGGATAACCTTTATACGACATGAAGGTTTTCAAACCAGAGGAATGAGAAAATTACTATGGCAAATCAGAGGAGGTAATGCATGCTCTGATGGCTTCTGAATATCTGGGCTAAGCTTTAAATAATTAGTAGACTAATAGTAGGCTAATAGGCAGAGACTAGAATGAGTTAGGGTGGGGTGAGGCCAGGGAAGGGGCAGGATATCTGGATAGGGGTCTTCCTAAATCTCAGAAACATAGGCATACACAGAATGTTATGGAGCAATCAAGTAGCCCAGTGATGAAAAGACAGATTGCATGTGGGAGAAAAGGCACAGTGGTGGTTGCTGAAGTTGAATGGCTGGGTAAGTAGCCCATGGCCAGATTACACAGGCCTTGAATGTAATGTCAGTTTAAGTAGTTTGGACTTCATCCTATGAAAAACAGCAAACCTTTAGGAGGATGGAAACAGGAAAACTCCATTGTCAGATTTATGTCAGAGTTGCTTCTCTTTTCTAGCCTTTTGATTTGGAGCCCACTGTGCCTTCTGGCTGCCTGTGACAGATACCTGCAGACTCCATTCTGTCCTCCACTCTCCTGCTGTGCCCTCAGTTCTTATATCTTAAATCTTTTCTCAGTTACAGTGCCGAAAAACAAGTTCACAGTAAGGGTGACAAATAGATTATGATGTTAACAACAAATATTGTACATTAGTTGTGGTTTAATGAAGCATGGTGTTGGAGAACTGTGTTTAGGATAAACAGGAAAGACTCTCATGATCCCTTGTAAGTGACTAGTATGCTGATGGGAGAAGAATGAGACTAAGATGGGGAGACCACTTTTAGATGAGAACAGCTGACTATGTCTTGTTTTTTTTACAATCTCCTGAAGACACCTATATTTTAAAAAGTGTCTCTGACTGGTCTTGGTGGCTGAGGCCTATAATCTCAGCATTCTGGGAGGCTGAGGTGGGAGGATCCCTTGAGCCCAAGAGTTCGAGACCGACCTGGGCAACATAGGGATGTTGACTGCTGCTGTGAACCTTCAGTTCTTGTCTTCTTAATTTAGACAAAAGACACACAGCAATGGGAGAATTTTTTGCAGAGGATAATCTTTTGAAAGTTAGGTGCAGCATAGACAGTACACCCTGAGAGAGGATTCAGGGCGGGCTGCTCATAGAGGTGAGACAGCAGAAACTGACACTAGAGACACTCCGTTTATGGGAGGCTTACATGATTATTCGTAAGGGGGTGGAAACGTGTTACTAGTAAGCATGTTCTGGGTGGCCCTCTGGAGGCAAATTCATACTAGCTGTACATGCTTGTTCATACATGGCATGTCTCATTAGCATCTTAAATCTCCACCCAGGGTTTTTTGTTGTTGTTGGTTTCATATATATAAAGAGAGAGAGAGACGGGATTTCACCATGTTGGTCAGGCTAGTCTTGAACTCCCGACCTCAGGTGATCCGCCCACTTTGGCCTTCAAAGTGCTTGGATTACAGGCATGAGCCACCACACCTGGCCTGTTGTTGTTTTCTTTTATGTATACACTCTAAGTTCTGGGGTACATGTGAAGATCTTGTAGGTTTATTACATAGCTATATACATGCCATGGTTGTTTGCTGCATCCATCCCCCAATCATCTACATTAGGTATTTCTCCTAATGTTAGCCCTCCCCAGTCCCTTCATCCCCTGCTATCCCTCCGCTCTTGTAATGGGGACAGGTCAAATCAAAGTGCGCATCATCCCTCCAGGGGAACTTCCCTACTGGAGATAACTTTGCTCGAATGAACTGGACTACAGTGCAAATACCGGGGCATATCATGTTGCTGTATGGTCACCACGGTTGCCACATCCCAAGGACATGGTCACTTCCTCAACTACCTGTCCTGCCTCAATTCCCCACTAAGGGATTTTAGGGCTTATAATCATATCAGAGGTTGCTGGGTTAGGTCGTTTCTTCTTGAATTGCTTCCTGCTAACTGCGACATTGTCCCTACCTGGCCTGGGCCCTAAAGTCTCTTCCTGCCTGTTCCAGAGAGGTAGGCCTTTTGTGGAACTGGTGGGTGAGATGTGAGATAGCTTATTAGCAGCCAAAGGTTGGAAGCCTTCCAAAACTATCAGGTAGACCTGGAGTTGCTGTAGGTGAGAAAGCAAGAAATCAGTTAGTATTTTAAACAAAGTTGGATCAAAAGTTAAAGCTAAAAGTGTGGAAATAATGGGCACTATTAAAAGGAGCAAGTAAGACTATAGCTATTGCTTTCAAGTTCCCATGGAAGTTTTGAAAGATTTAATTTTATCTGCCTGGTTAATTGTATTTTAAATATTTTCTTGGAAGAAACTGGACTGATTGATGTAAATATGATACTTTTTATTTATTTATGTATTTTTAAGATACAAACATGTTTCTCCTTTTCTGTCTGTGAGAAGATCTAAGGCTCTTTGGTTTTGCAGGACTACAGCAGCCAGAGAGCCCAGCTGTTGTTGTACCTCAAGTGAGGTACTCTGACATTTGTTGAAGGACCATTCTTGTTTTTTTGAGACAGCGTATACTGGATTCCCAAGGCTCTGCTTCCCATAGCTTCCCTCTGCTAATCCTAATAAACAGGATGTCACTAAACTCAAGAAAACAAGGGGTCCTACTTGGAGGTGGATCATGTGACGTTGGTACATGGGGAAGAGAGATGTATTAGCCCATGTGAAGTTAAATAAGGGAAAATTTAAGCAATGGACCATTGTCCCTTCCATAGCACAGGGAGTTGTAGATGGCAGAGATTGACAAACGCCCCCCCCCCCAAATTCCATATGATGGTAAAATTTTTGCTGCAAAAATGTTTTGCATTACAGTTGTAAAAGTAATGAAAATCTGGTGGTCACTGGACTAATTAGAGGAAGATAGAGTTGGGTGGTATCAATAAGTTTTTAAAATAAGGTTCCCTTTTTAGGGTCCCGTTATAAGGAGTATAGATGAATCAGTGACAAAGGTTGGGTGATGGTGACTCTCTCTTGGAGTTTTTCTGTGAAAGTAGTGGAACTGTCATGATTGTTGTAAAGGCAGAAGGAGAATTGCTCCAGGTAAAAGTGAGGTAAGAAAGCAACTTTCCCTTTGGCAAAATGAAGTTATTATTAATAGTTAAAAGTGGGAGTTTCAACTGGCCATAGGCAGATCCAAGGAAGTCTCTTTGTATTGTTTATTTACCCATATAGTCTCATACTGTGGGCCAATGACTTTGTTCCAGGAGGTGTATAGGAATCTTGGCCCAGTCTTCTTGAGGCCCAGATTTGGTATATTTTCAACTTCTGGTAGTTGTGCAGCCAGAAAGGCTGAATTAATTTTAATAAGCTAGCTAAGAGTGCCTAAAGTGCAGAGAGTAAATAAGAGAAAAATGGAAGTATTACTTATCTTTTAAGACAGTCTCACTGCAAGTTGTTTCCTTGAACGAAGCTTATGCTGAGGCAATATTAATTGTTTGATATTCTGGGTCTTTGCTGTTTCTTGGACAAGAGCTTTAGATTCTCCAGTGCTTTTCAGGACTCACTTGGAGTCTGTTTTGTGGGTTTCTGTGATGACTTAAAAGAAATAATTTTTTTTTTTCAATTTTTGAAAAGTGCATCCAAGGCCCGACACCCCTAAGTTTTATTGCAGTGGAAGTTGGTCAGCCGTGGGGTAGAGTGACAATACTAGTTTGGGGTTTCCTGTTAACACTGATGACAGTGTAGTGTTTGGCAGACAAAGGTCCAGGGCAGCAAGTGAGGAATGACAAGCCAGCCCCGATGTTTAAAAGGAAAGTGATATTTTTATCTGTTATATGCAGGGTCACCCAAGGCTTTGTTGCTGTGATTGGGACAGATTGCCACATGGGAGCCATTGCTTGCTTTGGGCCTCTTTAGTCTTTAGCTGGGGGCAATAAAGAATTAGAAGTCCCATCTACCTTTTGGAGTTGGGGTTGGTGCTTTTTCCAGGGCCCTTCTTTGCCGCATCGATGATGGGCTCCATAGGGTTTGCGGGCTTGAAGGCTCTTGTTACTTATTTGGCTCCAGTGTTCAGGCCTTTTATAATTTTGACCATAGCCCTTTGGGTTCCACCCAGGATGACCTGGAGGTGGCAGTTTTCCCACAGTGAGGGCCAACAGTTGGGCCTGTCTTTTGTGTCTCTTTTCCTCCTTTCGATCTTCATGTGCCTTTTTCACTGTCTTCATTATTGAAGACCTTAAAAGCTATATAGTAGTTCATTTTTTGCCATTTGAGGACATATGGCTAGGTTTTAGTGACTTAGTGACTTTTCCCTAATTTCTGGGACAGACTGAGTAGTGAAGTAATGAAGTAGATCTCTAAGAGGATTTGGTCTGTTTCTCTATTTGTTGCCTTCCTGAAGGAAGAGATAGAGCAAGTGTTTTTTTTTTTTTTTTTTTTAAGGTGGGCGATAAGTTACCCTACTGCAAGTTGGTAAAATGGGAATGGAATCTTTAGGAAGTGTTTGCTGAACAAACTTATATAAAAGGAGTGCAGAGGACTGTGTGTCAAGTGAGGAAGGACTACTAGAAGGAGTAGAAGCTTGAGAGGTTTGAAGAGTAGCCCTGGACTAGATTTTAAGGAAGGAAAGTCGTTGAGAGGCATATTTCTTCATATAGAGTCGTTAATTATGTTAGCTTTCCCAAACTCTTTTGAATAACATGGGCATAATATATTTCATATTGGTCTTTAAAGAACTTGTCTTATTATAGAGCTGCTTGGTGGAAGGGAAGAATAATGTAAGGTTCTCATGGGCCCTTGGGGGCATCTGATCATCCTCTTTCTTTTTATAAAAAGGTCTTATTGTAAAGCAGTATTGTTTGGGACCATGCTGTGTTGAACAAAGCTAATTATAGAACATTTATTCATCTTTTTTTTTCTGGTTAGTAATGGCCAGCTTTATATATGTGTCATTTACAGTTTAATTACAGTTTAATTTTGGCCTTAAAATAACATCTTAGAAGGTGGAAATGGCTATATTCATTAGGCTTTCTAGGTCCCATAAAAGGAATTTGGCAGAAAATGTGTTTGACCCAGCAATTAAAGTTTTTTTCTGTGTAAAAACAAAACTCCCTGTACCCTAGTTAAAGGCAGAGGGGCCCTGACACACACAGCAGAAAAAACCTTCAGGACAATTATTATCAGACTTAGGGGTCAGAGATATAAAGAAAGCAGACAAAAGCCTATGAACACTAAAGGTCCAAAAAGCAAGATAGATTTTCATGGAAGAACATAATTCAAGTGCAAAGAAGTGCAAAGAAAGCATACACATAATAGGATGGTGGTCACTTGTAGATGAAATGCAAAGAAGCGTGAACATAATAGGATGGTTGTTACTTATACAGAAAATGAGCGTCTCCAGATATTGCATGGCCTGGGCTTAACCCCTGCCACCCTAACAAGCCTCCTGCCAGGGAGAGCCACAGTGACTTAGATCTACTCTGTGTGGACTTTGCATTCCTCCCACCTCTGCTTGTCACTTATCAGGATGAACCGAGAAGTCAGCTGAAGGGAGCAAATTCACAGTGGTTGAGGGAAGATGTTTTGGAGATGTATTAGTAAGTAGAAGAATGAGAGGAAAGGGAGACACTCAGTGATGGAAAAGAAAACCCTAAGCCTTAAAGTGGTGATGATGGAAACAAGGGTTTTATTCTTTGGCCATTTTTTTTTATTATGTCTTAATGTATACAGTCTAAGAATATTCTAGTTTTTAGTATACACCCTACAGATATTTCAGTGAGAGTAAATTAGGTGGCTCCCCAGTTGCTGAGAGAATCCAACAACAGAAACATAGACCAAAGTCCAGGAGGTCATGGGTGTCCCCATGAGCCAAGCTAGACCATGATGGGTCCAGGGTACCCCCTTGTATCCTCATGAAACCCAGGCCCTAGGAGGTCATGGGCTTTTGCCATGCACCACCTAGGTCTCACTGGTGCTGGATGTCCTCAGGCCTGACCAAAGTGGCCCAAGCTGCCAGCTGGGGTTCCCAGATGTCTCACTGACAAGGCTTTCCTTACCTCAGCAATTTGCCATTTTTGATGCCCAATTCTAATGCTTGGAATGCCTGAGCATAGTCTACATGACTACACTTCATGTTGTGCACAGGATGAATGGCTACGTGACTGTGCGTTCATGTAGCCTTTCATCCTGTGCTCAACATGGTGGTCTCTTGCGAAGGAGTCTGAGAACACATAGAGCCTGGAGACAAGGGGCACTGTCGGCAAAAGTAGGTTCAATATGTCCCTCAAGGTAAACAAAAATCTTTTAAGAGATTACGTGATTAACAAACAGGTTACAATAGCCAATAAGTACTGGTCAAGTGCAGTCTCAGGAAGGGCAGCAAAACAAAACGTGAGACAGAAATAGTAAGAGTCCAAATGTTGAATAACCAGGGCGTGCCATCCAAAGAAGGTAATTATTGACACTGCAAATGCAGCAGCCAAGTGGAAAGCAATTACAATTTCTTACTCAAAGAATCTGAGTGATTTAAAGGGTCCCCTTACAAACCTTAATAAAATAGAGCTGGGGAAAGCAGTGACAGTCAACCAGGTAGTTTGGGACTGCCATAGTACTTTACTGCAGGTGAAGGGAAACTGAATTCAATGAAGCAGAAAAACCTCTCTGAGTCACATGCCAGAAACGTTGACACCTATGTGAAACCTCAATTCTTGTCTTCTTATTTTAAAAGAATTTAAACCAGAGACAAACAGCAAAGGGGTGTAATGTGGAATAATTTATTGCAAAGGAGAAAGAATCTTTTGAAAGTTAAGCGCAGAATAGACAGTACACCCTGAGAGAGAGATTTCAGGGCGGGCTGCATATAAGGATGATACAGCAGAGACTGGCACTGGGGAAGTTCCCTTTATGGGAGGTTACATGATTATTCATAAGTGGGGAGAAGAGGTGTTACTAGTAAGTATGTTCTGGGTGGCCCTCTGGGTGCGATGCACATGCACACTAGCTGTACATTCTGGTTCATACATGACATGCCTCATTAGCATCTTAAATCTCCACCCAGGGGTATGTTTCTTACTAATATAATGAGAAAAGGGTAGTCTAAGGACAGGTAAAATCAAAATGCACATGCTTCCTACAGAGAAAATTCCTTACCGGAAATAGTTTTGCTGCAATAAGCTGGACTACAGTGCAGATATTGAGGCTTATTATGTTGATTGTATGGTCACCAGGATCCTTGCATCCCAAGGACATGGTTACTTTTTTGATTGCTTATCCTGCCTTGGGATAACCCCTGTCTCTACAAAAAAACTTTTAAAAAAATTAGCCAGACATGGTGGCATGTGCCTGTAATACCTGCTACTAGGGAGGCTGAGGTGAGAGGATAGCATGAGTGTTGGAAGTTGAGGTTGCAGTGAGCCATGATTGTAACACTGCACTACAGCCTGGTGACAGAGGGAGACTTTGCCTTAAAAAAAAAAAAAGTTTCACAGACTTCTGTTTTTTTATACAACACTTTCATAATTTTCCTGTCTTTACTGTATGTACTTTAATTTACCTAATAATAACCTTTTGTATTTTAAATGAATATATTAAGCAGAAAATAGTATAAAGGTATGCTATGGTTTGAATGATTGTGTTCTCCCAAAATTTAAATGTTGAGACCTAGTCTCCAATGCAGTGGATTAAGAGGTGAGGCCTTTGAGGTGATTAGGTCATGGGGATGGAGGATTTGTGGATGGGATTAGTGCTCTTATCAAAAAGGCCTATAAAAGATCTCTCGCCTCTTACTCCATGTGAGGATGTGGTGAGAAGGTGCCATCTATGAATCAGAAGGCAGGTCCTCATAGGACAGTGAATTTGCTGGCACTTTGTTTGTAGACTTGTAAGCCTCCAAAACTGTGAGAAGTAAATTTCTATTGTTTATAAATTATCCTGTCTAAAGCATTTTTTAAATAGCAGTCCAAGTGGACAAAGACAGTGGGACATTATGGCTGCCTTGATGGGTATTGACAGAAGTGATGCTGTATGTTTTTGGAAACTAGGATATAAAAAGTAATACAACCTCCACTTATTTCTATCTCAGAAATTTTGCCTTTGGAACTCATCCACTATGTTGGGAGGAAACACAGGTCACATGAAGAGGGCATGTGTATCTGTATTGTTCCTCACTGCTGCTGTGACAAATTACCACAAACTTGGGAAATTAAGACAGCACATATTTACTATCTGACAGTTATGTAGGTCAGAAGTCTGAAACAATTCACTCTGCTAAAATCAAGGTGTGAGCAGGGCTATGTCCTTCACCTGTTTCCTTGATTTTCCAGCTTCTGGAGGCTTCCACATTTCTTGTGTTTTGGTGTGTTTCCTCCATTTTCAAAGCCATTAATAATGGGTCAAATCCTTTTCATACTGTATCACTCTAAATCTTGTATTTCACTCTTCTACTTTTAAAATTTTTATTTTTATTTATATATCTATTTATTTCTATAGGTTTTTGGGGGAACAGGTAGTGTTTGGTTATATGAGTAAGTTCTTTAGTGTTGATTTGTGAAATTTTGGTGCCATCCATCTCCCAACTCATATGCACTGTACCCAATTTGTAGTGTTTTATCCCTCACCCCCTCCTACCCATACCCCAGGACCTCAAAGTCTATTGTATCATTCTTATGTCTTTGCATCCTCATCGCTTAGCTCCCATTTATGAGTGAAAACATACGATGTTTGGTTTTCCATTCATGAGTTACTTCACTTAGAATAATGGTCTCTAACGCCATCCAGATTGCTGAGAATGCTATTATTTCATTTATTTTTATGGCTGAATAGTATTGCAGGATATATATATGTGTGTGTGTGTGTGTATGTATATATATATATATATATATATATATATATAATCATTTTCTTTATTCACTCATTGATTAATGGGTATTTGGGCTGGTTCAGTATTTTTGCAGCTGAGAGTTGTGCTGCTGTAAACATGCATGTGCATAATCTGTTTTTTATAAAGACTTCTTGTCCTCTGGGTAGATACCCAGTAGCAAAATTGCTGGACCAAATGGTAGTTCTACTTTTAGTTATTTAAGAAATCTCCACACTGTTTATCATAGAATTGAACTACAAAACACTGCTGAGAGAAATCATAGATGACACTAACAAATGGAACACATTCCATGCTTGTGGATGGATAGAATCAATATTGTGAAAATGATCATACTGCCAAAAGCAATCTTCAAATTCAATGCAATTCCCATCAACATACTACCATCATTCTTCACAGAACTAGAAAAGACAATCCTGATATTCATATGGTACCAAAAAAAGAACCCACATAGCCAAAGCAAGACAAAGCAAAAAGAACAAATCTGGAGGTATCACATTACCTGATTTCAAACTATACTATAAGGTCATAGTCACCAAAATAGCATGGTACTGGTATAAAATAGGCACATAGACCAATGGAACAGGATAGAGAACCCAGAAATAAAGCCCCGATTACAGCCAACTGATTACAGCCAACTGATCTTCAAAAAGCAAACAAAAACATAAAGTGAGGAAGGAACACCCTATTCAACAAATAGCACTGGCAAGCCACATGTATAAGAATGAAACTGGATCCTCGTCTCTCACTTTATACAAAAATCAACTCAAGATAGATCAAGGACTTAAATCTAAAACCTAAAACCATGAAAATTCTGGAAGATAACATCTGAAAAACCCCTAGACATTGGTGTAGGCAAAGAAATCCAAAAGCAAATGCGACAAAAAAAATGCTAAATAGGTGGGACTTAATTAAAGAGCTCTGCGCAGCGAAAGAAACAATCATCAGAGTAAACAGACATCCACAGAGTGGGTGAAAATCACAATCTATACATCCTACAAAGGACTAATATAAACAATCTACAAGGAACTCAAATTATCAAGAAAAAAAACAAAACAATCCCATTTAAAAATGAGCTAAGGACACGAATAGATAATTCTCAAAAGAAGATATACAAGTGCCCAATAAATATATGAAAAAATGCTCAACATCACTAATGATCAGGGAAATGCAAATCAAAACCACAGTGTGATACCACCTTATTCCTGCGAGAATGACTGTAGTCAAAAAATCGAAAAATAGGAGATGTTGCAGGAGACGCAGTGGTAATGGAACACTATTCTTCCATTTTTGAAGACTTATAGTTTTAACGAATTTGCTAATCCGGGATAATCTCCCCATCTCAAGTTCTGCTGATTAGAAACTGTATTTGCATACATAACCTTAATTCCCCCTTGTCATGTAACGTAACGTAGTCATAGGTCTTAGGAAATAGAATGCGGATTTCCTTTGGGATCTATTAGGCATCTGGGTGACAGCCCCAACCAAGCTCATAGTCAACAGTCCTCATCAACAACTAGTTGATTCTGATTCTAAACTCAGCCTGTAAACCACCTGGTTGATGCCATATTGAGCAGACAATCTGTCCCTGCCAAGCCTTGCCAAATTGCAGATTTGTGGATAAAATAAATACTACTTATTTTGAGGGACTTGTATGTTGCACCATAGTAGACTACTAGAATACTGTTTAGTAATCATATATACAAATAAATTTACAACATTTCAAAAATCTCAGTATCAGCAATAAAATAAAAGAAACCTTAACAATGTCATTCTAATAATACATTTTTTTTTCCTGGAGAGTTGAACCTCATACCTAATTAAAACATAATTCATAAATGCTCGATGTGACATAATTTGATAATTTGATCCTCTGAGTTTAATTTATAGTTTAGAAATAATTTTCTAGCTTTCTTGTTGATGATTTCTTATGGGAAATTCATAGCTTTTTAAGAATTTGTTAGGTACTGATAACAAACTACGTTACCTCTGGTGGTTTTAGTGAGGAAATTTTTAGCAGACACCACATACCGAACCCAGCAACGAGGGGTTACATCATGAGGAGAAAAGATTCAAAATCCTTCCTTAGTAGAAGAATAATTTTCTCTATATATTTGGCTCCAAATATTGGGAATTCATATGCAAATTCAAAATACAAGAAAGAAAACCTTGCATATTTATATTAATACCTTGAACTTCAGAGTTATTTCTAAAGTGCATGAATATGAAGAAAAATTCTTTTGAATGTGAAGGACATATTAATTTTTTAAAAAAACAAATGAAAAGTCTAGCTGTAAATACTATCATTAGTTGGGGCAAATTTTAACAAGTATTAACATTTAATAAAATGTTAAAAATAAATGAAAGTCGGTTATTCTTATGATTTTCTCTGATTCTTATAATTTATATAGGTTAATTATAATTTTTCTATTTTTAATAAATCTCATTGTATAAACTTTTTTCATTCTACTGTCTAGGATAATAAAAAAATATTTGCCAGTGTTTTGAAGCATTTAATGCAGAATTTCCCATAAGAAAAGCAGATCAATTATAAATCAGCACTGTTAACTCGAAGAACTGAGCTTATAATATAGCAGAGGTAATAACAAAACTGAAGTTTAGAATTACAGACTTACCAAAGCAAATGGCTGAATCATATCTCATTGTATACCTCTGAATACTATATGTATTAGTCCATTTTCACACCACTGATGCAGACATACCCAAAACTAGATTATTTATAAAGAGAAAGAGGTTTAATGGACTCATAGTTCCACATGGCTGGGAGGCCTCACGATTATGGTGAAAGGCTAAAGGCACATCTTACATGGTGGCAGACAAGAGAGATAATTTGTGTAGGGGAACTTCCCTTTATAAACCATCAGATCTCATGAGATTTATTCACTATCACAAAAACAGCATGGGAAAGACCTGCTCCCTTGATTCAATTACCTCCCATCATGTCTATCCTACAATATATGGGAATTATGGGAGCTACAAATCAAGATGAGATTTGTGTGAGGACATAGCCAAACCATAGCAATTATATTTTCTTTATCCATTCATCTGTTGATGAATACCTCAATTATTTCCAACATCTAAGCTATTTGAGTAATATTGCAATGAACAAGGGAGTGCAGATATTCTTTTGAGATTCTGATTTTAATCCTTTAGACATATACCCAAAAGAGAGATTGCTGGATGATATGGCAGTTCTATTTTTAGTTTATTAGGGACCTCCATACTCTTTTCCACAGCTGCAACACCATTTTACAATCCCACCTACAGTGTACAAGGGTTCCAGTTTCACCATATCCTCACTATTTATTTTTTAAAATAGCAGTCAACCTAATAGGTATAAAGTGATATGTCAAAGTATTTTTGATTTTCATTTTTCTCATAATTAATGATGTTGAGCATCTCTGTGAATACCTATAGGTCATTTGTATGTCTTCTTTGGAGAAATGTCTGTCATGTCCTTTGTCCACTTTTGAATTGAATTATTATTATTATTTTTGCTGTTAAATTAGAGACATTCCTTATATATCTGGAAAATAGCTGTTATCAGATATATGAATAAAGAAAGTGTGGTGTATACATACAATAGAACATTATTCAGCCTTAAAAAGAAGACCATCCTGTCATTTGTGATGTTAATAAAACTGAAGAACATTATGCTAAGTGAAATAAGCCAGTCAAAGAAAAACAAACGCTGATAATACACTGATATGAGATATAAATAATAGTCAAATTCAGAGAAGCAAATAACACAATAGTGGTTGTTGAGGTCTGAGGAGGTGAGGGAAATGGGGAGCTATTCAATGGCAATGAAATTTCAGTTATGCTGGAAGAATAAATTATAGAGATGTGCTGTACAATGTGGTACCTATAGTTTAAAATATGGTATTATGCATTTCAGAATTTGTTGAGAGAGTAGATCTCACATTAAATATTCTTACCAAAATATAAATAAAGAGTAAATCAAAGGGACACAAGGAAATTTTGGGATGTGTTGGATAGTCATTACCAATTACCTTGATTGTGGTGATGTTATGATGGGTATTTGCATATATCCAAACTCATCAAACTATACAATTTAAATATGTACTGTTCATGGTACATCAATAATACCTTAAGAAAGCCATCTAGAAAGAAGCAAATGGATCATCACAAGGACTCCATGGTATTGGGTTTTGACGTATACTAAGATTTGAATTTTATTCCCCCCAAACTTATGTTGAAATTTACTTCCATTGTAACAGTATTAAGAAAGTTAGACCTTTAAGAAGTGATTAGAGATTGGATGCGGTGGCTCATGCCTGTAATCCCAGCACTTTGGGAAGCCATGGCAGGCAGATCAAAAATTCGGGAGTTCAAGATCAGCCTGACCAAAATAGTGAAACTCCATCTCTATTAAAAATACAAAAAATCAGCTGGGCATGGTGGCAGGCACCTGTAATCCCAGCTACTTGGAAGGCTGAGACAGGAGAATTGCTTGAACCCAGGGGGGCAGGGGTTGCAGTGAGCTAAAATCATGCCATTGCACTCTAGCCTGGGCAACCGTGTGAGACTCCATCAAAAAAAAAAAAAAAAAAAAGTGTTTAGGTCTCTTACCCTCATCAGTGGATGAATACTGTTATAGTGGAAGTGTGTTTGTTATCTCAGGAATGAGTTTCCTCCTAAAGGGATGAGTTTGGCCCTCTTTTGTCCCTCTCTCATTCTCTCTTACCCTCTCTATGCTTTTCCATGATGAAATGATGCAAGTCCCTCACCAGATGTCTGAACCTGATATTGAACTTTCCAGCCTCCAGAGCTGTAAGAAACACATTTCTGTTCACAATAAATTACCCAGTGTCAGGCATTCAGTTACAGTAGCATAAATGAAGTAACATGAGGTTACATTTGAATCTTTTTTATTACATCCCATTAAAATCTTTTGTGATAGAACCTATGGCATCATTTTAAGTGCCTAAACTTCAAATGTTGCTCGAATGATAACTGCTTAAATGCCTTTGGAAACTCAATGTGATAGGGTGTATCAATGGCCACAATTCTTTGCTATTTCTCCATTCGAGAAATAGTCTCTATCTTCACCTATAGAATTGGGTGGGTTTGTGACTTGCTTTTGACCAACAGATTGTAAGAGAACTGGTATTCTAAGCCTGGGTCTAAGAGGTATTGAAGTTTTTGGTTTCATGCTTCTGGAACTCTTTGACTGCCCTGTGAGCAAGCCCAGTGAAAATGTAAGGCCAGAGTCCCAGCTATCCTACATAAGTGCATCGTAAATCACTATCCCTAGATGAAGTCTTGGACATATTGTAATCTCAATTAAAAATAGTCACGCTTGGCCAAGGACGGAAGAACAATCTGGCTGACCCCAGTACAAATTACTCCCCAAATCAATAAATGGTGGTTGTATTAGTAGTATTTAAAGTTCTGTGGTGGTTTGTGATATAGGAAAAGCTAACCAATACACTCAATAGCTGGACCCAATATGACCTTTTTATCAAAACAATATGTATGATTATTCCAGACCTGAGAAAACTGTAGTCTACAGGTCAAAAGTAGCCCACTATTGGTTGTTGTATGGCTATGAGCTGAAAATGACTTTTACATTTTTAAATGGTTAAAAACAATACAAAGAAGAATAATATTGAATGTGAAAAATATATGCAATTCAAATTTGGCTGTTATTAATACCATTTTATTGGAATGCAGCCACGCCCAATCTTTTAGCATTGTCTGTGGTTGCTTTCATGCAACAAGGCTAGAACTGACAAGGCAGATTTTGTATGCTCTATAAATCCTAAACTATTTACTCTGTGGCCCTTTACAGAAAAGACTTCTGATTTAGATCCATATTTCTTCTTCAAGAATTTTACTTCAAGAAGGTAGAAGAATTCTTGAAGAATTTTACTTCAAGAAAAAGTAAAAATGGCAAATTTTGGTACTAAGCTGATGTTAAATTTCATAGCAAATACTCATATTTGAAACTCCATTGGGCTCATATTTGAAACTCCATTGCTTTTCTGTCCAAAGCACCTTAATTCCCATGGCATGTTTTGCATCATCAGTGGCCTGGCATCCTTCATCCTGTACTTAGGTGTCAACTTTCTTCAAGTATGGTATCTTACCCTATTGGACATCTTGAACTGTGTTTTTCACTGGTTCTGCAAAAGTGACTGATGATTTCTCTTGTTGCTCAATCACTCTTAGCATTTTTCAGTTAGTCTTGGTTATCTTGAGAATGCTTAACTTTCCTTATTGACTGCCAAATTGTCCTTATATTGGACATCAATTTCATTTGCCATTAATTGATCCTTTTAACTGTTAATACTTCACCTTTTTCTCTTTGGACTCTTAAAAATTATTTTAAAATTTTTAGCTCACATAATTCTGCATATTGATCATCAAGGCATAACAGGCACATTAAAAATATTGCTTTGAAATATTTGGAAATATAACTATAAAATTAGATAAAAATTTAAAAGAAATGCACATTTCAAACATCAGCTTGTTAACACCTTTTAAATGATTTATGTGTCTGTAAGAGAAAGAAAAAGTTGTAAAGTCAACTAAAGACTCCTAATGCAAATTCCTTTTTTACTATGAAGCTAATGTATTAAGGCAACCATCCCAAATATATCAAATTTTAGAAAAACAACCCAGACTTAGTTTTCGGTGTGTGCTATGTTAACAGATATAAAGACAGAAACTTAATTGTATTTACATAAATAACAGTGTTGCATATTTTTATATTTTTATTTTCTACTAACAAGAGCATCTTTTTTTTTTTTTAAATGGAGTGTTCTGTTGCCCCAGGCTGGAGAGTGCAATGGCGCGATTTCAGTTCACTGCAATCTCTGCCTCCCAAGTTCAAGCGATTCTCCTGCCTCAGCTTCCTGGGATTACAGGCGCCTGCCACCACACCCAGATATTTTTTCTATTTTTAGTAGAGACAGGGTTTCACCATGCTGGCCAGGTTGGTCTTGAACTCTCGACCTCGGCCTCCCAAAGTGCTGGGATTACAGGCGTGAGCCACGGCACCTGGCCAAACAAGAGCATCTTTATTCAATAATAGTTCTTTCATTAACTTTATGTTTAGTTTTCTTTAGGGAAAACTTCAGATTTAACATACATATACTTCATGAAACTCTGTGTCGTTTTGATTTTAATCACCTTTTAAGATGCCTTTATAAATATGTGAATTATTTACTTGTAAACAAAATGTGAATCAAAAACCGGCACATAAAAATGGTTTATATTGAAATTTCTTTCTCCCAAACACTCATGAATTTCACAGGAAAGATGGAAAAATATGAGAATTTTTCATGAGACATAAAACAACTAAAAATAAGGTTATACTTAAATAACATGCTTGTACCAAGCAATACGTAAATCAATAGTATGTATAAATTTGCCTTTCAATTGTGAGATATATCAATAAGAAGGAGAAAGGAAAACAATAAAATACAATACCCATAAATATTAACCACCATATGCTTTTTCGATCAAATCCTCAAATACCACTTACTCAGTGTTCTGGAAGTCCTTCCATAAAAGTTAAATTGGAGGAAGTCACAGTTTTTGAGAACTCTGCTTAGAAACAGATGTGAATGTTGGCTTATCCTTTCATGTAATGTTTTCTGGCATCATTTACTGAGTAAGTGAAGACAGTGAATTGCATCTGGAATGGAAGAGAAAGCTGGAATACAGACTTCTTAACAGGTGTTCCAATTTATAGTAATAGCTGTTAACACACACCTGCATTTTTACCCAGACTGAAGATTTTGGCTAGTCTTTAAAAGTTTTTCTTACAAAAACTATTGTAGTGATTTACCAATACCAAATATATTTCGGATTAATTACTTTGCACAAGGGTGGGAAGATATACTAGCTATGGCTAGAAAAGGGAATAACGATTTTTGTAGAGGGCTGAAAAAGTTATCTTTACAGAGACTATTATAACTTTATTATGGAAGAAAATGTTTTATTTAGTAAAACATCATGACAAAACAATTAGAATTGGAAAATGAGTACCTGTGAGCATTGGCTGGAAAGAAATAATGAAATAGATAAGAAATTAGCAGTACTGCTCTCCCTTATAATAATGAAGAGCAGAAATGAGAACAGAGGAGAAAAATAAAGGAAGCATTTAGAAAGACCTATGTCAATTTTAAGTTGTTTCAATGTTCTCTGACTGTCAGGTTTTCAGAAAAATCTGTTGCTAACCCAGATGCATTTTTTTGTATGTTTGTTCGTGTGTGTGTTTGTGTAAATCACAAAAATGAATGCTGAGCTTCTTGACTTAGGCGATACAGTGAGCACAGGAAGAGGAGATGACCAAATACTTAATCTGTTAAACCTAAATACAGGAAAAGATGTAACTAGGAAAAAACCCATAATTTTCCTTTTCTACAATATTCCCATCCTCCAGGAGATATTGGGAGGTTGATATGGTTGGGCTGTGTGCCTACCCAAATGCTGTCTTAAATTTAACTCCTATAATTCTCACATGTTGTGTGGGAGGTACCTGGTGGGAGCTAATTGATTCATGGGGGCAGTTTTCTTCATACTGTTCTTGTGGTAGTGAATAAGTCACAAGATCTGATGATTTTATAAGGGGTTCCCCTTTTACTTGGCTCTTATTTTCTCTTTGCCTGCTGCCATGTAAGATGTGCCTTTCACCTTCTGCCATGATTGTGAGGCCTCCCCAGCCACATGGAACTGTGAGTCCATCAGACCTCTTTTTTTTTTTTTTTTTTTTTTTTTTTATGAATTACCCAGTCTTGGGTATGTCTTTATCAGCAGTGTGAAAAGAAAACTAATAGAGAGGTCTTCAGAGATGATGTTCAATTAAATGTTATTTAAATCCTAATGAACAGTAGTCTTCAGCTATTATTTAAAATACCTAGAATGAAAAACACCTAGAATGAGAGCAACAAGGAGCAATGGACAATTTTGCTCCTGTCATTTATCTCTCTTCTATGTCACCATCACTCTCTCCCTCTCTGTATCTCTTTCTCTTTGTTTCTTTCCCCATCCCTTCCTCCCTCCCTTTCACTCTTCTCATAATCCTCTAAAAACATGTTCTAGTAACTCACGTTAAAAAAACTTGCAATCATAAAAATTACATGTACTTTAATTATTTTTCCACCACCACCTTATTGATTTGTTCCTTTTGAGAATAATGTTTCTCTCAAGAGTTGTGAAAGCCCACGTCTCTCCTTTTATTCACTCATTACTCTTAAATCCACTTTTTTGATAATTGTTCCATTGCAGTGGCTCTAATTAATGTCAGTAACATGTTGTTACTTCATGTTGTTAAATCCAACACACATTCTTCTGTGTTCATCCCATGCAGTCTCCCAGTGGCATTTGGCACAGTTGGTTACTTCTACCCTGTACGTATCTACTGTAGATTCCCACATGATACCAAAGCTTCAATGCTTGAGACTTTAAATCTTTTCTTGATGTCTAATTCCTGAACACCTGGATGATTCACAGCCTCTGAAAATTGTCTAAAAGAAGACACTTTCTCCTCGGCTCCAAATCCAACCTCTTCCTCCACCAGTCTTCCTGATCTCTGTGTATGTAAAAACAGTAACTATTTTGTCATCCATATACTAAGCCTAGTACCCAAACAAAATTTTCTCCTAAACTTTCTTTTAGAAGCTTTATAGTTTTAACTCTTAAATGTATGTTAATGACATACTTTGAGTTAATATTTATGTCACCCAGGTACTAAGTCTAGTACCCCCAAAAAATTTTCTCCTGAACTTTCTTTTAGAAGTTTTATAGTTTTAACTCTTAATTGTATATCAATGACACACTTTGAGTTAATATTTATGCAAAATTTGAGGCAAGGGGGAAAATAAACTTAGATGTTTACCTCAATTGATGCATAAATATGAAACAAGTTTAAAAATAAAAATTTGAAGAAAAAAATGATGCTGGGAGAATTGGGCTTTTTGAATACACTGCCCTTTCTGCATTGAATTGTCCTTTGTTGAATTAAGTTGTATCAAAATATTCTCTAGGGTACCATTTTATCTTCTGGTGATTTTAAGATAGTCTTTTATTTATTCTTCCTCTTTAAAATTAATTATTTTCTTAGTGTTTGTTCAAGGATTACAGTATACATTTTAACTTATCAAAATAAACTTTGGGTTAATAAAAATTTAATTCTGGTAAATATAGAAACTTTGCTCAAATAAAGTTACAATTCTTCTTTTTCCTTGTATTAATTACACACATTTTTATATATACATATATATACACACACACACATATATGTATGTATAATTTATCTATATTATAATCTCCAAAATACAGTGTTACAATTGCTTTACTCAAACTATGCCCTTTAAAGAAACTAAGGGGGGAAAAAAAAATATATATATATATACATATATATATATATATATATATATACATATATATATATATATATATATATATATATCTCCAGTGTTTTATATTTACCTACATATTTACTCTTTCTAAAGACATTCATTTTTTCCCTTCTCTTGAAGGAAATATGAACTCAATTTACACTCTGGCGTCATTACCTTTGCATATGAAGATCTTATGTGAACACTTTTTGTTAAAGGAGTACCATACAAAAAAAATTTCTGCTTTTATTTATCTGGAAATATCTTTATTTCTTTTTTTATTTTGGGAGATACTTTTTTTAGATCTCTAACTCGTGGTTTACAGTTTTTTTTTTCTTTTTCAGACCTCTGAATCTTCTGACTTGCTAGTCTCAATTTTTTCTAAAGAAAAGTGAGCTGCTGTTTTTCTGGATGTGATCAGTATTTTTCTTTTGCTGCTTTCAAAATTTTCTGTTTATCTTTCAACACTTTGATTAGGTGTACAACTTTTTGGTTTTATCCTGTTTAGAGTTAATTGAGCATTTTGTTCAATACACACATGTTTTCCATCAAAGTTTGAACGTTTTCAATCATTATTTCCTTAAATGATTTCACCTCCTTTCTTGTTTTCTTTTGTGATACCCCTCTTAAACTTATGATGTTATGTTTGATGTCTCTGAGGCTCCATTTGTATTTTCTCTTATCTTCAGATTGGATAATTTTTATTAATTTATTTCTTCAAACTTTTGTATAAAAAATAAAAATAATATAGTTTGTTCAGAGTACATATTAAAATTCAAAATATTTGAGCTTTGAAAGATGACTTGGACTCTTTCATCTACTAGCTTGGGGAACAAGAGCAAAACGCCACCTCAAAAAAAAAAAATTAAAATAGAACTACCATGTGATCCAGCAATTCCAGTACTGGGTATACATCCAAAGAAAATGAAATCAGTATATCCAAGAGATATCTGCACTCCCATGTTTATCGCAGCACTATTCATAACAATCAAGATATGAATCAACCTAAGTCCCCATCAGTGAATGAATAAAGAAAATGTGGTATATATATATATATATATATACGCTATGGAATACCATTTAGCCATTACAAAAATCCCATTATTTGCAATAATATGGATGAAACTGGATGATACTATGTTAAGTGAAATAAGCCAGGCACAGAAAAATAAAGGCTGCATGGTCTCACGCATAGGCATAATTTTAAAAAGTTGAGCTCATAGAAGTAGAGCATAGAATATAGGTTATCAGAGGCTGAGGAAGGAGAGGGGAGGAGGAATGGGAAGAAGCTGGACAAAGGGTACAACATTACAGGTTGTGACCTTACAGATGACTGTAGTTAACAATAATATATTGCATATTTCAAAAGCTTGACTAAAGGAATTTGTTCTCACCACAAAGAACTGATAAATGTTTGAGGTGATGAAAATGTTAATTAACCAGATTTAGTCATCAATATACATGTATCCATATATTGAAGCATTAAATTGTTCTCCATAAATATGTACCATTATTAGACATTAATTAAAAATAAAATATTAATAAAAGGGCCAGGCGTGATGGCTTGCTCTGTAATCTCAATGCTTTGGGAGGCTGAGGTGGGAGGGTTCCTTGAGGCCAGCAGTTCAAAATCATCCTGAGCAACATAGCGAGACCCTGTCTGTACAAATAATACAAAAATTAGCTGGACATGGGGCATAGTGGTGCATGCCTGTATTCTCAAGTAGTTGGGAAGCTGAGGCAGGAGGATAGCTTGAGCCCAGCAGTTTGAGGCTATGGGAGCTATGATCACTCCACTGTACTCCAGCTTGAGCAACAGAGCAAGACCCTATATCTCTAAAAATAAGTAAAAAATAAAATAAAATAATACATATAGAGAAAAACTGAATATTCTTTGGCTGCTTCTTACCCTCTGTCACAGTGTTGAAAAGATTATGAGTGCTTCCAAATTTTTGTTTAGCTAGATAGTTCCCAAACTGACTGACCTCTCCAGGTTGGTAATTCCTACAGAGTTTTCCTGTCACTGGATCTATGACTTTTTGAAATATAAAAATTATCTCAGCTAGTTCCTGTTTTGCACTGTTCATTCATGGAATAGACAAAGATTTCACAAGTGCAGTATCTTCAACTGTGCACTGCTGAAAAATACTGTGAGTGAAGCAGGTTTTTCACTTATTTAAAATACCTTAAATAGGAATCCAGAACAAGCGGGGTCACTCTCATTTTAGTAGCTTCTTGCATTACTGTCATAATCACCTTCCCCATGATCTGTTTGACATGATCAGATGATTGTACTATCAATGCGATGTGGCTTTTGTCATTCCCTAGCTCTACTGTCCTGTCTTGTGGCTCTTGGAGCATTTGCTGGCTATATTAACCTATTTTTGAGTTGATTCTTTGCTGTCTTAAATCTACTAGCCCATGTGGTACATTTTCTATTTTGGTTATTGTGTTTTTTAACTCGAGAATATCCACTTGATTGTTTAATATGATTTCTGCTTTTTAAATTGAGATTTCCTACCTAGTAACTCTCTTGTCATCAAATTGTTTTCTAACCCTTTAAACATAGTTCTCTTCCATTCTTTGCACCAATTTACAATAGCTTATTCAAGGTCTGTCAGCTTAATTCACTATCTGGGCCTACTCAGTGAAGTTCTATTGACTTTTTATTCGTTTAGTATGGGTCATGTTTTCCTGCTTCTTTGCATATCTTATATTTCTTTTTTGTTAAAACTAGACATTTTATTTAATATATTATGATACCTAATTCATAACATATTTTGAATTCTAAGTGTTTTTCCTTCTCTAAGGATTGTTTTAGTTGTTGTATTTTTGTTGTTCTTTTATTAATTTGCCAGGATTTAATCTGCAGAATCTTGCTACCAAAAGCGTATGGTTGCTGATGTCTCCACTTAGCTTTATTATTTTTTAAAATTTTATTTTGTAGCCCAGATTCTTGGGGTTAACCTCTATGTCTGTGTGTCTTAACAGTTAACTAATATTTGGTCAGAAGTTGTGTTCAAATACCTTGAGCAAGTTAGTCTTCCACCTAGGCAATAAATCTGTGTATGGGTTAGGGACCACATTTTTTGGAAACTTCTTATATCTTTCCTGTCCCTGGGTGACTTGTACACAAATTCCCAGTCAGTCAGCATTTCATGGAGAGCATGGGCCTTCTCAGGTATCCTCTGTACATGTACACAGCCTCCCAGTCAGCCAAAGATACAAGGACAGCCTATCAAACTCCTCTATGGCTCTTCTATTTTCAGGATCTTCCTGTTAAGTGTCTGTCCAAGCACTAATCTTTTGTTGATCCCAAACAACTCCAAAATCTCCAGCTTGTATAGCTGTGTGCTTTCGCCATTTTACTAGCAAATTTTCTCCTTTTACTGACAAGTCCTGTAGGTGTGAATGCCTCCTTCTCTGGATGCAATCAAATCAACTTCATCCAGCAGCAAAGCTGCTGTTTTTCATAGCCAGCCCCATCCTGTTAGAACTACATCACTCACTGGGCTTGGGGGAGGATGGCAGCAACACCAGGCAAGAAGCCACAGATTCCCACTGTTCTTTCCAAAAGTTTAGCAATTTTTCATGAATAAATAGGTCTCAATTAATTGTTTGTTTATGGCTGATTTTCAGAGTCCTGAAATGGTTATTTTAAAAACCAAATCAAATTTTATAAGCTTTTTGTGAGAGATTTGCCAATTTCTTGCTGTTGCTGGGAATCCCATCCTTTTTTGCTTTTGATCTAGTGTGCGATTCAAGGTGCCTCTTGTTGTCATATCTCTTTACACTTATTTGGTCTATGAGAGTAACCTCACCATCTCACCATGTTTTATCCTTTGTGACAATGTTATTTTGAAGAGATGTTAACATAGATTCCTCCCTTTTCCTTATCACTCCATTCATCAAATATCTTTAATGGTTACTTTTTTTTTTCTTTCCAAAATAGTTTCATTGACTTCCTTCTATGTCACCACCCTCATCCAGATCACTGTCATTTCTTTTCCAGATCTCTGCAATGATACCTCTCGCTACTTCCACTCATTCTCCCCGATTCTATTCTCCAAACAACAGAGTGGTTTTTTTTAAAGGTGTAATATTTTCTGTATTTAGGCAGAACTTCTAAACAAGAAAAATATTATGTATATATTCTTACCATCTTAATTATTTTAAGTGTATAGCTCAGTAGTAATATATTCACATTGTTGTGAAACAGATTTCTAGAATTACCTTTAAATAGTAAAGGAGAGGCTGGGCACAGTAGCTCACAACTACAATCCTAGCACTTCAGGACACCAAGGTGGGAGGATTGTTGGAGGCTGAGAGTTCAAGACCAGCCTAGGCAACACAGTAAACTCTCATCTCTTTATTTAAAAAAATAAATAAATAAATAGCCAGATATTGTTATTCTGCTTAATATCCCTTTTTTTTTCTATTTATAACTTTGTTTTCTGGACTGATTTTACTTTTTCCATTCTTAGAAAAAGATTGAAACACATTATTATGGCTATAACGCAGATATCTGGCTGAAGCCTGTCTCTTTGGTTTCCTCTCATCATGTATTCTTTATGTATTACACTCATTCAAATCAGTCTTTTACCTTTATAAATTTGCCAAGCTTTGGCACACACGAAAGCCTTTGCATTTGCTGTTTCCTCAATGTTAACTATTTTCCTCCTCTTCTTCATATGTTTGGCCCCTTTTCATTCTTCATGAATGAACTAATGTCACCTATTCAGTGAGAATTTCTCTTACAGTTCCAACTCATTTAGCATTGTCGATTCCTTAACTACTTACTTTCTGATAAATCTCCCATGTCATTTGTTTCATGATAGTTATCATAATTGGTGACCATATTGTTTATTTGTTTACTTATTTATTATTACCTCCTCTAGTCCGTGTACTTTGTGAAGAAAAAAAAAATATCTTTCACTTAGCACTGGATCTCCAATTCTTTTAACAGTGTCTATCATATAGGAGAAGCTCCCTACCCTGCTCTCTCATTAAGAAATTAAGTAAGGGCCGGGCACAGTGGCTCACTCCTATAACCCTAGCACTTTGGGAGGCTGAGGCAGGTGGATCACGAGGTTAATAGATCGAGACCATCCTGGTCAACATGGTGAAACCCCATCTCTACTGAAAAATACAAAAATTAGCTAGGCATGGTGGCGCACACCTGTAGTCCCAGCTACTCGGGAGGCTGAGGCAGGAGAATTGCTTGAACCCAGGAGGCGGAGGTTGCAGTGAGCCGAGATTGCGCCGTTGCACTCCAGCCTGGGTAACGAGCGAAACTCCATCTCAAAAAAAAAAAAAGGAAAGAAATTAAGTGAAAGAAAATACATCATCTTCAAATGGCATTGTTAAGAAACATTAGATAAGGAAACCCACAGATACACTAAAATTTATAACTTGAATAAGTATGAACATAATTTCTCTTAGTGTTTCTCAACCACGTTTATTAGTTAAAATGGCTTTAGGTGTTTATTTTGCACAAATAAGATACGGAGCCAGAATGGTTCAATAGAAAGAATTTCAAAGTAAAAAAAACGGAGTATGTTTATGGCTTTGACTCTTATTCTCTCATTTAAAGAAGATGGATACTAAATTAAAGTTAATATTGTCTGTTTAAAAATGAGAATAAAATAGGAATTGTAACCTAGCAATACTGTTTTCAATTCCAGAGACTCATGAAATGGATGCCAATCTTCTATTTCTACAAAGAAAATACATTTATGTCACGTATTATGCATGAAAACGACTATTTAATGTTATCCATCTTCTGGAAACCAATGCATAATAGCAATACCTCTTGGTAAGTCTATAATCTTCATAATTCCATTACTTTTTCTAAAAAATTTTAGGTACTTGTTCAGTTTGTGTCTTGTCTTTTGAAAAACTTTTTACCTAAACATCTTTAAAATCTTGGTTTCTGAGGAGAAAAAAAAATGAAGCTGCAACTTAGTGACTACTAATTCATTTAGTCTATAAATCAGCAAGAACAGAAAAATAATACATATCATTTCTAGAGCTTACAACTTCCATAAATAAAAATTTCATTTTCTGGTACTGACAACCTGAGTTTCTACTGTAGTAGTAAGCCCTCATCATGTCACTTGCTGTTTATGACTAAAGTAAATATTAAAGCCTGCATACTTGATAGATCTGTGGTAGTTCTCTTTTCCTCTCAGCTTTTGAAATGAAATAAGAGGAGTTCAATAAAATGGTGCACTACAAGTCTGTTGTTCAGATGCATACAGTATATCTCTGGATATATACAGCATATTCATTTCTTCCAAATGTTTTATTGACCTTGGTGCTTGGGGGTGATGAAAAAACAAAAAGAGTAGAAGCTGAAGTGCTGACATATTTACAGGGAGATTTAGAAAATGTGAAGTTTATTATGTTTCCAAGAATATAATATTTAGAAAATATAAAGTTTATTGTATTATCAAGAATAACATTCAATTTTTTAAATTTATTTTTTTTGCATGGACATGACTAGCATATGACTGATTGGGGTCTGAAAACATTCAGGTGCTTTTCACCAAGAAGGATAATTAAAGTCTAAGAGACACTTAGGCTTGGGGATTTAATTTCAAGCAGTCCCTCTTCTGAAATTCGAACTTGGATCTCATCCAGGTTTTTCCCTGTCTCATTTTAAATCACCATTATATACTGCAGTAGCAGCCATGCAAATTAGCACATTCCTACATGTTCAGGGCATTCGACAAAGCTTGTAAGGATAAAATAAGAGGGCATAGACTTCCCCTTTTCTTTTTCTTATATCTAATATTTATTAAAATTTTCAGTACATCACACAAGGAGGAAAAAACTAGGTTTATTTCTGACAAGTGTCTATGTATTCTTAACATAGTGAAACAGAACACTAGAGCTAATTTCAGAAAGAGGAAAGAGACGTGATAGGGCAATGATGGATATATTACCAAGACTCTGTTATAAAAGACAAAAACTCAACTCAACAAATATAGGCACAAAATATAACTTACTGATACATTGAATTTGGTAGTTGAGAGCTCTGATATCTGGCTGATTTCAGAGAAGCTTAGAGCCAGAGTCTTAGGCCGTTCAAGCTGCCGTAACAAAATATTTTAAACTGGGTAATTTATAAACAATACGAATTTATTTCTCACAGGTCTGGGGGCTAGGAAGTCTAAGTTTAAGCTTTCAGAAGATTAGGTGTCTGTTGAGGGCTCCTTCCTCATAGATGGCACCTTCTATGTGTCCTCATATGGCAGAAGGGGTGAACAAGCTGTCTCAGGCCTCTTTTATAAAAACACTAATCCAGTTTGTGACCTAATCACCTCCCCAAGCCTCTCCTCTTAATATTATCACTTTGAAGCGTTAGGTTTCAATGTATATTATCTGGGAGGAAACAAAATTTCAAGTCATAGCATGTGGAGACCAAAACAAGGTTATCTTTTTCTTGATACATCTTTCTGGTCAGCTTCTCTTGAACAAAACAATGGTGCTATGGTCTGACTGTGTCCCCTGCAAATTCACATGTTGAAATCCTAACTCCCAAGGTGACCGAATTAGTAGGTAAGGTATTTGGGAAATGATTAGGTCATGGGGGCAGAGACCTTATGAATGAGATTAGTGCCCTTATAAAGAGTCCTGGGACAGGGCTTGAGAAAAATCCTTCACCCTTCCCATCATATAAGAACACAGCAAGAAGGTGTCATCTATGAGCCAAAAATTTCACCAGATGTGGAATCCGCATTGGTCTTAGGCTTTCCAGCCCCAGAATAGTGAGAAACAAACTTCTGATGTTTACAAGTTACCTAATTTATGGTATTTTGTTATAGCAGTCCAGATGGACGAAGACAGTTGGTTTCTACCTTTCCGACTTCAGGCAAGCACTCATAATATGTTGGGGAATCTGGTTACCTGGAGACATCTAGTCACATTCTACCTATCTAGGGTCCAAAAGAAAAGGCTTTATTCTCATCAAGTCATCATTCCAGAACTATTTATTGCATACCTATTATGTGCCAGACCTTTAGATAGAAGAGACAGAAGATAAACAGATGAAACAGTCAGAACTGGGTGCCCAAATCCCCCTTTCCTTTAGAAACATAACTTCAGTGCTACTATCAGATAACCTGTGAGAGTTCTACCAATTAAAAAGTATTATTTGTCTTTTATTTATGTTGCAAACTCCAAGCCATTGATGGATTTGCAGATGCGAGGGGGTCATGTGCCAAAAATGTGGACAACCTCCAAAGCTGAAAAAGGCAAAGAACAGCCTCTGGAAAAAATGCTGCCTTGCTGATTTTAGCTCAGATATACCAACTTCAGACTTCAGATCTACAAAACTGTGAGATAATAATTTCTATTTTGCTTTAAGCACTAAGTTGCTATAATTTGTTACAGCAGCAATACGAAACTAATACACCCTTTATATGCTACCACTGCTTGCAGCATATATATCTCCATTAATTCATGCTTTCTCACATCTTCCTTAAATCTTTTACTTCTCTCTTTCATGAGTAAACTTTTCTCCATGACAATTAACCAATTACAATTCTATCCTGCCCTTTCCTACAGTTAATTGGTAATCCTAAAGGAAAGTAATTCTGACTAATCTTAGATACTTCACTTAGAGAGTAATGATGAACATTCGTTATTTTTAAAATGTTTTTTGAATTTTTTTTCTGCCTCTAATTTTACATATTTCTAGTGCAAGCACCTTCTGGTCTATGGCTTTAAAAGAAAGTATGTTCTTGATTTTATCTAATGTCATGCATTTAGGGAATATTTATTGAACACCCACTATGGGTAGGGCATAATGTTATTTATGTACTGCTACAGATACCTGTATAAGAAATAGTGTCTAGATTATAGAACTGATAGAAAAGTCATCTTGTAACAAATGACCCTAATTGATGGGTTCTAATAACAAAATCTAGGTACTGGGAAATCTGCTTTGAAGGCATTTATTAGACATAGTTGTTATTTAGTAAGTATTAAATAAAAATAATATGACAGTGATCTCCCTGTTGCCCCAATATGTTTAAGACTGTCTACACAAATTAAAGTCTGATTTTATTGCATCTTTTAAAGAAATAAATATATTGCCTTCTAGGTTTCCCTACATTAGAAGAAAAAATCAATACAAATAAAAATGATTTCATCACTTTGTTGGCATCATGTTTGCCCTGAAACAGTTTGCATATTATAAAATTTCATTTGCTCTGCTTTTAAATCCTGATAAAGCATGTATTACATCTATTGCTTTGTTATAAATATCAGAAATCTGTGTTGTTTTCTTCCTACATATAATGAACAGCAAACCCATTTCTGAGTGATCAAGCAGGGAGGAGATTTTGAAGGAGTATGCTCTGTTCATTTATTTCTAGCACCCTTAGTCCCCTAAATGTAAGAATTATTTTAGACTTGTTTTAAATCAGCTTTACTAGAAAACATTTTGCTCCTGCCTGGGTTTCGAAGCAGTTCTTTGAACAGCTTGAAATCATTAGGGAGGGAGGTATTGGCAAAAAAGTGGAGCTTCAAAGACCTCGCTATACTGAAACAATACACCACACTCACAGCTAACAAATCAACAGGGAAGACATTGCAGGCAAGGTCAAAGCTTAAAATCAGGTCACTTACTCTTTCAGTGTTATGGAGACCCATTTGCTGGCCTACAACACGATTCAAGGAGGCATAAGCAAGAGAAAAAATAATAATTTGAAATGTCATCTGCCCTGAAGATGTCACTTACAGTTCAGTTAAATAAGAAAACATCTACGAGAAATGGAGTGATTTGATTGTTTTATGAGTGTTGTGAGTCTTGCTTGTAATCAACTCAATTCAGGCTCTGAACTTTCAAGTCTTGAATGAGGCTGATTGCATTCTCAGTAAAAAACCTCATTTTCCTATTACTTACTTAACATAAATATTTTCCCAAATTGACATTTTCTAATTGCAATATGAAAATTGCTCTACTTGACCAGTGTCCATTTTAGAAAGATTTGATAATATGTCTCCTTTGATACCCTGTATTTTAGCAAATGATGAAACAGTTATTATATGTATGGACTTTAATACCAGACTGCCTTAGATTACACATAAAATTTGCCACATTCAGTGCAATTTTGGCCAATTAATCTGGGAATGCCTCCTTTTCTTCTTCTGCAAAGTGGAGCTGGCTATTAACCACTATCTAACCACCTCTTGGTTGCTATAAGAATTAAATGAGGTAGTACTTGTAAGATAATTAGAAAAGTAATTGTTACATGACAAATGCTCAACAAATATTAGCTATTTTTATTAGTCAGTATTCCCCAGATAAACAGAAGCAACAGTATTTTCATATCTGTGTGCATGAGAGATTTTTAAAAATTGGTTCACACAATTGTGAAACTTGGCAAGTCAAAAATCTGCAGGGTAGCCCAGGATAGAGGCCCTTGAAGGAAGTGCAGTTGGAGTCCAAACTTAGCCTGCTGGCAGAATTCTTTTTTGCTTGGAGAAGGACAGCCTTTGCTCCCTTAAGCCTTCAACTGATTGGGTGAGGCCCACCCACATTATGGAGGGTAATCTACTGAACTCTAAGTCCAATGATTTAAATGTTGCTATCATCTGAAAAAGACTTTCACAGAAACATCCAGAATAACGTTTGACAAATATTGGGGCACCATGGTCCAGCAAAGTCAACACATAACATTATCCATTTGCTATAGACAGAAGGTTTGTGCCCCTCGAAAATTTATATGTTGAAGCCCTAAGCCCCAGTGTGCTAGCATTAGGAGGTGAGGTCTTTGGGACGTAATTAGAATTAGCTGAAGTCATGAGGATAGGGCCCTTGTGATGAGACCAGTGGTAAGAATAGAAAAAGAGAGAGAGAAGATCATGTGAGAACAGAGTGAGAAGGTGGCCACCTACACCCCAAGAAGTCCTTCAGCAGAAACTGACCCTGATAACACTTTGATCTTGGACTTTCAGTCTCCGGAACTGTAAGAATATACCCCTATTGCTTAAGCCATTCAGTCCATGATATTTTGTTATGGCAGTCAGAGCTGACTAAGCCATTATCATGCCATTATTATCAGTATGTAATCTCTACCTCAATATGTAATCTCAAATTGAGTAAGATAATGGGTAAAGAAGCCAGACTTCCTGGAGAGGACCTAGACCTATGCTATGTTCCACCTATCAGAGCCTTTGACCTTAGTCATGGGAGTCTGAGTGAGAGAAGGTTGGTTTAAATGAAATGAATTTCATAACTTTTGACATTATCTGAAGGTAAATAGACAACTATTAATAAAGTATAATATAACAGATGATAAGAAAGTTTTTACTTCTAGCAACTCAAACTTCCATGGCATTTTTTTCTATTTACCCTACTAGATCAACATTTCTTGTCACTTTTGTAATAAACAGTAAGACTAGTGACTTTGGGAAGCTGAGGTGAGTGGGTCACGAGGTCAAGAGATTGAGACCATCCTGGCCAACATGGTGAAACCCCATCTCTACTAAACATACAAAAATGATCTGGGCGTGGTGGTGCATGCCTGTAGTCTCAGCTGTTCTGGAGGCTGAGGCAGAATTGCCTAGAGCACTTATTTTCACTTTTTTCCCCAAAGATTGAATTTATTCCCATGACTTCACTGCTAATTGCCGTAGTCAATAACACACTTTTATCCTGGCAAATACTGGCCTAGGGGGTCACTGACCCACTCTGCTTCACAGGAAATCTCACATTTTAGAGTGTCTTTCTTAAAATTTTGTAAGTTTCCTTCTAAAGACTAGACTGACTGTGAGTCACAGTGCCTTTTGGATAAGGCGCTCTCATCTGGAACAAGGACCCTTGTGGGCTCTGGTCCCTGCTTCTCCTTTTTGAAGTGCTCTTTGACCCTTACTTTTCATGGTGATCAGATGCTCCTAGGCCTCCAGATTGAGCCTATGGGGATTAGTCAAGGCCCTATAGTTGGGTCCTGGTCCAAAAAAGTTGCTCAATAAGCAGATTATTTCTATTGCTCTGCAAAACATATTTTTCCAAGATAGCATGAGATTGGGCTGTCAAAATAGGAATGATGTGTTGATTTTCGGTGACTCAAAATGTTTATATAGGGATCTCCTCAAAAAAGCTTTACCAGGGAGTGGTCCTGCATAAAATAACCCTCAAGACGATTTTAAAAGAATAAGACGAGATCTTTAAAAGTATGCCTACAGAAATTGTCATCCACCGTTGGTGGGACTATACATTGACACAGATTTTAAAGAAAGGTAAATTGGTAGTATCTGCCATAATTTAAATTATTTAAAGTTCATATCCAGTTGGCCTGGAAATACAACTTCTAAGACTTTATCTCATACACACATAAGTGTGCAAATATGTACCTACATGAATGATTATCATAGTCTTATAATAGCATGAAGTTGGAAACCACAATTATGGAATTTACATACATTTTTACATTTACTAGAAAATATTAGGCATTCATTGAAAACAATGAGGAAAATACTGATATAGAAAACATTTTAATTAATGTTTTTTAAATAATGAAAAGCAAGTTGCTAAACCTCTGAAAAGATGATACTCAGCAAAATGATAAAGAGGCTACTCCCACCAAGTGTGGTTAGCAGTAGATGGGAATGGGGAGCCATGCAAAATATTTCTATCGTTCAATTCTTCTAATGAACAAAAGCGGTCAAAACATGTGGCTGCAAGAATGGTTTGATCAAGCCCAGGTTTTTCAGTTCTTATGCTCTGTAGTGAATTGGGACACTTCAGGGAACATGATTGGATTTAAATGCTGGCTCTGACACTTATTGTTGTGTAACCTTGGAAACTTACATTAAGTTATCCTCTTTTGTAAAATAAGGATAGTAACACCTATATCATAGAATTTCTGTGAACATCATGTGAAAGAAAACCAGTAATGTTGTTTTTTTTAGATGCAAGCCCGTAGCAGACACATTGACATTTCACCTATTATTTGTGGCTTCTTATGCCTTGACATCCATCCAAATGTATTTGACAACAGAACTTCTGAACCCAGACTGTAGCAGACTCGTATACTCATTTGTGTGTCTCATCATTACTACAGATGCTATGCATTCAATATAAAATATTATCTTCTCTCTCGATTAAAGCATCCCTGTCAACTTCTCTGTTTGTAAAATACTCTTCCATTCTAATAATGCAGATTTAAAACTGTGGACTATTTTTGACTAATCTTTTTCCTTTATATTTAAGAAGTCATAGATACTATCAATTGAATATGAACACCCTTTCATTCCAATTCAACTACTATTTATCAAATGCTTGCTGTGTTTTCAGTTACTACAGTAGATTCTTAGGATATTAATATGATTAAAACACAATGCATACTCATAAGCAGGTCGACATAAAGAGTACAGATAAACAACTTATGATGTAGTATAGCCAATGCCTTATGAAAGATAAGAGTGTATGGTTACATAAGAGGTAAGTCAATAACTTCCCTTACAAGTGATAGAAATGTTTCTGAAGTCAAAGAAGGAGAAAAATGTAAGGGTGTGGTTAACTCTAACAAAAGTGTGGCAGCTTAAGTGATATGACATCTAAAAATTTACAGCATTAAAATAGTAAAGATAGAAGAAAAAAAGTTCATGTAGAAAATTGAATAAGTGACAGTAAATTAAAATAGGAAATATAGGATATTTCTGCCAAAGAGTAGCATCATGAATCTGAAAAATTTTGGATGGGTTCTGGAATCGCATATCCCTTCAGGGACTTTTGCAATATTACCTCATAAATACCTATTTCTGTGAGATCCTGTTTAAAATAATTACTTTCTTGGAGCCTCAGTTTCCTCATATGTGAGTTGGAGTGACTAACAGAAACCAGTTGTCATGAGAATTAGTAAGACATGTGAAGTGTCTAACCCCAATGCTCACACATAGAAGGCTGTCAATGAAAGTAAAACATTCTTATCTGCTTTATTTAAGAGGTGGCAAATATGTTTTCTAAAAATCAAGCAACTGCTTGATGAGAGAGGAAGAGTTGAGGACAAGATTTTTAAATTTTGTCTTCTAAAGATTAAAAAGCTTTCTTGTAGTCAAGGGAATGAACCAAAGAAAAAAATAGGACTGAATTATTTATTCTATATCAGCGCTGTTCAATAGAAAAGAAATGAAAAGCACAGATATGTGTCGTATACATAATTTTAAAACTATAGTAGCCACATTAAAAGATTTTGGAACAGATAAACTAATTTTGATAATATAGTTTGTTTAACCCAATATATGCAAAATATTTCTATTTCAACTTATAATCAATATGAAAATTAATAATGAGATGTTTAAAAATTATTGTGTGTAAAGCACTTATCAAGAGAAATTGGCATATAATAAGAGCTCTGTAAATCTAGCTATCATGCTTATAGTCTCCTTAAATAAATTGTAAGCCCTGTGAAAGTTAGTTTCAAGCTCCTTTAATCTCTCTCTTGACCACTCCTTACTCTCAATCATTAATAACATTCTATAAGTTATCTCTGTTCTGGATTATTCTAATGGCTTCCTTACTGGTGGTCTCCCTGCTTCTAAGGAGATCTTTTCCATACTGGCCTTAGATTTTTCTCACAAACCCCAATGTAATCATATTAGTCATCAGCTTAAAACCTTTCGATCACTCCCCAATGCTTTAAGAAAAGAGTTCTGTGGCTTTGCTTTATGTTGTTTTCCTTCTATTTTCCCAGTCTTTTCCTGGATTGGGTGGGGAGAACTGCTCGATACTCTACCTCTTCAGCGAAGGCACCTGGCAGGGATCTGCAAATCTTTCTGGATTTGTTTTTGAAATGCTGAGTAATTTAGGAAATTTCTAATAATTTTTATGGAAATAAAATGAAAAAATGGATTAAAAAATATAACCAGAGTGTCTTAGAAAAGTGAGAAGAAGAATGGGGCTCTTCTCTTAGAGTAGGAAGACTTTGCAGGATGCAAGAGCAGAAGGAAGAGAGACTATGAGTCCCGACATGAAAAAGACCTGGGTTTATCATCCTAGCAGGTTGTGGAAGTGTCAAGATCCAGGTGAGAGCAGTGGCCTCCTCATAGGGTTTACAAGAATTCTGGACAGAAATAGAGTTATAATTAAGCACGAATCTGGCTATACTTTGGCCACTTTCTTATTACCGAAAGTCAGGTGGCACTAGATGCTAACCATTTGCATCCCCATCGTTTCTATAGATAGGATTTCTGACGTTAGAACTGGATAGAATTTATGTTTAATAATTAATTAGCACTCTGTTACTCTTCTAGATAGGATCTCTGACCTTAGAATCATATTTAAGAATGGCTTAAAAGGTTTGAAAGACCTTGATTCCAGTGATGCCCCCAGAGAACCAAATCAGCATGAGAATCGTTTCTTCATCTCCTTGTCCCATGACTTTACCCTGCACTCACTGACCAATCAAAAATCTCCACATTTTGGTCCACTCCAAAATCCGTAAAAACACTTGCCCCAAATTCCGCAGGGAGACAGATTCGAGGTTTTCTCTCATCTCCTCATTCAGCGGCCATACAAGTAAACGTCTTTTTCTGCTGTAACCTGGTGTCTTTGCAAATTGATTTGTCACAAGCATTTGAAAACAGACCTATTACAGTTACAATTTAGTGGTGACCCAGATGGGATGCCTTTCATGGGCATTGCCCCTGGCTCTGTGCCCTCTCTTACTATTTCACCAGGCCCACACCTGGAGAGGAGCTCAAGCGGCCGCCTGTCTCCTTAAGGCTGACCTATGACGTGACTGGATATATTTGACCTCAGGTTTCAAAGTATCATTTCTTGTAAAAGTAGATTTTTGAGTGAAGAATAATATTTCTGCATTCTCAGGAAGGCAGACTAGAACCTCCATGAACTGAACATTGCCTCTTTATTGAACTTCATGTGCTAGGGTTCCTCAATCCCCTGTGTTTTATGCCACCATCTTGATTGACACAAAAGCTTTGTTATACGCAGAGAAAGATTACACTGTAGTAGCTAATAATGGTGGACTTTGCAATCAAACCACCTACATTCAGATTTAGCTGTTTTATTTACAAGTGATATAACTTGGGCAAGTTATTATGCTTCTCTGGCCATATGATTATGCCTCTGATTGTAACCAGGTTTTCTTCTTGGGTGCTGGTGAGGCATAGCTCCCCCAAGGGAATACTGTGTGTTCTTGGTCTTCAATCTCTTTATGAATAAGTGATGGGACCACTGCAGGTGTGCTGTATGCTCGTAAAAGTAAATATCAGACCAAGAAGTGTTGCAGAAAGGTGATTTTATTTAGGTAGAGATAAGAGAAGGAAAGGAGAAGGAGAAAGACTTCCATGAAGAGTGTGGAAGGGGATTCCAGACGGGATATCCCGCAGTTGAAAGTGAGCTCCTACCATGTGGGAGGGGATTCCAGAGAGCTGGAAATCTGGTGTCGGTGAAGGAGCAGGGGAATTTATCATGGGAGAAATTCCCACCTTCCCAAGTTCCTCTGGCCAATGAAAGGAGTTCCTCTAAACTTCCGCTGGGTGATTGACTCTTAGTTTCTTCCCGCGCCCGTGAAATTCAAACATAAACCATTAAATCTCCTGGATGGAGAGAGATGGGAGTGGGACATGGCACTGGGAAATTTTTGCCCTTAAAACTACGCCCCTTCTTGGACTCGGAAAGAGAACACCTTCCCTCATGATCTTCAGTTTTTTACTCTGTAACATGGAGATAATAATATTATCTATCTAAGAGTTGTTGAAAGAATTAAATGCATTATTTTATGTAAAGTAAAATAATGAAAACACTATATAAGCATTGGTTATTATTTCATAAAAATTTATGGTTATGTTAATAATAATTGGTAAAACAAAATCATTATTTGTTTCTGCTATGGTCTGAATGTTTGTTTCCTTGCCAAATTCATATACTGAAATCCTAATACCCAAGGTAACCACATTAGGAGAAGGGGCTTTGGGGAGTGGATTAGGTCATGAGGCTGGAGCCCTCACAAATGGAATTAGTGCCTTTATACTGTAGGCCCGAGGGAGTTTGTGCCTTCTGCGACACAGCTAGAAGGCTTTATCTCTGAACCACAAAGCAGGCATTCACCAGACATTGAATGTACTGGTGCCTTGATCTTGGACTTTTCAGCCTCCAGAAGTGTGAGAAAAAAATTTCCACTATTTATAAGGAACCACATTTATGGCATTTTGTTATGGCAGCCAGAACAGACTAAGACAATTTCTATGCCTATCTCCACTTTAGTTCATGAACTGCCTGAAGCCAAGGACCTCAGCATTGTTACAGAATCTGTTACAACAATTGTATAATATATGATTGTTTAATGAATGAATGAATGTTATGTGATCCTTTTGTATCCTTGGCACAATACCTCATAGAGTCTGTATCAAAGCATATCTTCAGAAAGGGAACCTTCATAGTTTGCAAGATGAATTTTTTAGGAGTGGGATGGTGGGCAGGGTGGGCGTGTTCCCATGTAGGGTGCTGAACATCAAGAAAGCACGCTACTGTTGTTGGATATAGCAGACACCAGCTATTTACATTTCCTCTTTTCCAGCAGACATCCTACTTCTTCAGCAGAGCTAGGTGCTGCAGTGGAGTAGAGGGTGAGGCAGCAGCCCTAGCCGTAGGCAGTCAGTGAAACATTATTAGAATAAACTAGTCATGATTGTCCCATTCCCCTCACACTGCTATAAAGAACTACCTGAAACTGGGTAATTTATATAGAAAAGAGGTTTATATGGCTCACTGTTGCATAGCATGTATAGGAAGCATGGCTGGGGAGGCCTCAGAAACTTACAATCATGGCAGAAGGTGAAGAGGAAGCTGGCATCTCCTACATGGCTGGAGCAAGAGTAAGAAAACAAAGGGGGGTTGGGTGCGGTGGCTCACGCCTGTAATTCCAGCAGTTTGTGAGGCCAAGGCAGGCAGATTACGAGGTCAGGCGATTGAGACCATCCTTGCCAGTATGGTGAAACCCCATTTCTACTAAAATACAAAAAATTAGCCGGGCATGGTGATGTGCACCTGTAGTCCCATCTACTCAGGAGGCTGAGGCAGGGGAATCACTTGAACCCTGGAGGCGGAGGTTGCAGTGAGCCAAGATTGCACCACTGCACTCCAGCCTGGTGACAGACTAAGGCTCCATCTCAGAAAGAGAGAGAGAGAGAGAGAGAGAGAAAGAAAGAAAAAGAAACAGAAAGAAAAGAGGAAGTGCTACACACTTTTAAACAACTGCATCTCGTGAGAACTCCATGACAACAGCAAGGGGAAATCTGCCCCCATAATCCAATCACCTTCCACCAGGTCCAACTTCCAACACTCAGGATCGCAATTCAACATGAGATTTGGGTGGGGATGCATAGCCAAACCATATCACCCTCACCAGGATTGGGTATAAGCATAGGCCTATAACATGTGCCTCCTCTTTCTCTGTACATTGCTATATTGGGATGTGATTCCCAACACAGCAATGTACAGAGAAAGAGGAGGCACGTGTTATAAAATGGAACAGCCATTTTGTGACCACAGGGGAGTGAATATGTTCAGTTCAGCAGAGCTAATAATTGAAACTGCCTTCCTCATGAAATTTTGTTGATCTTCTGAATTGTACAATCTAAAAATGATTTTTAAGATTTCTACTTATAGGAAAATATAACTATTCCTTGGTTATTTATGTTGAGTTTGAGGTCTTTGTTCTTTTTTTCCAGCTTGCAGGAAAAATCATTACTAATAATTAACAATACAAAGAATCAAAGAAGGAAGAACTGTCAATCACCCAAAAGGATTTCATGTCGCTACAATTATTAGGTTTCTGGCAAGAAGCTGTTAAAATAACTATATTAAAATTACAATAACGGCTCTGTAATCATTTCCTCTACAGATGCTGCTGTCATTAGGAAATTAAGATATGAAAAAATGGGAAAACCTATGGTTTTTTTGCCTAAGTCTGATGAAAAGTTGGATAGTCATGGAGAAGTCTGATTGGATACAAAATATGATCTAATGGTAGCAAACTGAGGGGAGCTTAGCAAGTCCTGTTTCTCATGAAGATTCTTCTCTGTGTCCCTGTGTCTTCACAGATAAGAATGCTTTCTTCCTCCAGGTGGGGGGAGGCCACTTTCCAGATGAAGGTCTTATGATCTGCTTCAGAAGGAGGTCAGAAAATGCTTTCTAGCTTTTATGATCTGCTTCAGGGAAAGATTATGGGAAGGTGAGAATGACCTTCCCACTTCTCTGATCTTCTCAAATTTTTTTTACTTAAAATATTATAAGGTAGTGTAACCAGGTTGTGGGATGCAGGGGAGAGCAGAGAGGTATCCCGAAGATGTTCCCAATTCTCTGATTGGGAGGAGGATGCACTTAGCTCCCTCCCCGTCTGCTTCTTATCTGATGAATCTGAGGTTCTTGGGCTCCCTTGCCCCAGGAATGGGGAAGAGGGCCCTGACAGCATGATGAACTTACAATTCAAGTAAATATCGGACCCAAAGAGTTTAGCAGAAAGCGATTTATTAGGTAGAGAGATAGAGAGAAAGAGAGAAAGCTCCTACTCTGCCATGAGAAGGGAATCCGAAGAGGATATCTGCGTGTTAGAGAAGGAAAGACAGCTCAAGGGGATTCCAGAGAAGGAAATCCCAGCAGGGAAGGTCGGTGGAGTTTTAACTTTAAAGTTATTCCTGCCCCATTCATGTTCTTGTCCAATGAGAGGAGTTCTTTCAAACTTCATCTGGAGTCATTGACCTTTGACTCTGATGCTGGGTTGGCTGTCTGGCCCAGAACAGAGGCCCTTCCTCCCAGAGCTTTTCGGGGGCTTTTTTAAACAAAGGAGGACACCTGAAATTTTACCTAGCTGGAGCCTGGAAAAGTTAAACAAAGAACTGTAGGTTCCTGGATGAGGAGGTGGATGGGGGCATGGTGCTGGGAAGCTCTTGCCTTTGAAATCACACCCCTTGTGGACTCGGTTTTCCTTAACAAGGTCCCTCAGTCCCCTCTCTGAACAGGAAAGTCCAACTGCTGTTGAGACACAGGCGTGGATCACTCTTTATCTACTTCCTGCTGAACTGGGGCATAGAAGGGGCCCTGCAGTTAGAGGGGAGTCTTTCAGAGGTGCAGGTTGATCCAGAGCTCCACGATATAACTCATGAGCCAAGGACATCCAGGTTCCTTTTGCAGGATCTTTTGTAGGCTTATGGCTTTAATTCTAGAAGAAACGAATTTGACAAGAAAGTTAAATATGAGAAGCCTAGAGGCCAGCAATAATAGAATGGTTATAAACAGGCCTAGGAGAGGGTAGAGCCAGGACAGCCAGTTGCTAAACAAGCCCAGTGATTCTGTTTCTTGAAGGCCTTTGGCCCTGTGTTTGATTTGGTCCCTGAGTTTTTTAACTTTGCTTAAGACAACACTCAATTGGTTTATAAAGTAGCAGCATTCTTTCCCTAGAAAGAGACAGGTTCCTTCTCTCTCTGCTTTTAGTAGATTTAGGGCCCTTCTACTTTGAAGAGCTATGGCAGCTAAAGAGTTAAGCTGTTTCTGCAGTGAGCTGCCTTTGCAGAGGGAATCAGTAACCTTTTACATGTTATTATTTAACTCCTGAGATAGCTTATAGTAACTGAGTATGGGTAGTAACTTTTTTAATGCCAGTGCCAAGTTCTCCTATTCCCCACCCCAACTATGAAAGGAATAATTGGGGTTTGAGAGTCTGGTTACAGATAGCAAAGTTAAGAGTGATAGTCCTGTTAATGCCAGGATGTAAATTAGACTTATGAGTACTTACTTTCCTGGGGATTTCATCAGAAGAGCAAACATAGATCCTCTAAAGGCTCACAAGTGTACAAAGGGTCATCTCCTGGAACTTCAGGCTGTGGAGTGGAGGGCCTATGATTTTCTTCAGGAGGTGTCTAAGGCTTCAGCCGAGTGTGATGAATCCACAAATCCATTTCCACTACCTTAACGGCTGTTGGGGTAGACAGAATAATCAAAAATGGTCCTTGCCAAGATGGGCCTAAAGAGGGAGAGTCTGAGGGGAGAGACTTAACATGCACTAAGTCTCCAGGGCAGAACAACTCTTTCCCTTTTTCCCTAGGGTGTCCTTCAGGTAAGGTCCTAAGAGCCTGTTGTTACTCATCCAAGGAGGTTATATCTTTTATTAGATCTGCTGTTTCCTTGCCTAATACGAGATCATTAGTAAGAAAGAGCCATCCATAAAGCATCTCATAGGGGCTGAGTCCTGTTCTCGGAGGAGAGTTTTGAGCCTTTAAGAGTGCTATTGGTAATAGAGAAGGCCAAAGGAGGTGGGTTTTCTGTTCTAGTTTCTTTAGGTGTCTTTTAAGAATTTCATTCATCTTTTCCACTTTTCCTGAGGATGGAGGCCTCTATGTACAGTGCAGATGATACTGTATTCCTAACACCCTGGAAATTCCTTGGGTTACTAGAGCTATGAAGGCAGGGCCTTATCACTTTGAAGATAGCGAGGGAGTCAGAATCTAGGGATTATTTCATTAATGGGGACTTTTACTACCTCTTGGTTTTTTCTTTTCTACAGGGGAAAGCCTGAACCCAGTTGTGTAGGTATCTACACATACTAACAGATAACAATATCCCTGAGACGCAGGCATATGGGTAAAGTCCATTTGCTAGTCCTTACCTGGGTAATGACTGGCTCACTCTTCCCCAGGAGGAGCTTTGCGATATGCCAAAGGATCATTTTTTCTGGCATATTTCACATCCTTTGACTATTTGTTGGACAATCTTGAAGAGACCTTTTTCTGTAAATATAGATTTGGCCATCTGATGTGTATTCTCTACACCCAGATGGAAGGTTTGATTAGGGTTTTAAGTACTTTCCACCAACTGGCAGCAGGTAGGAGTACTTTCCCCTCCTCAGTAGCTAGCCATCCTGAAGGAAGAAGATTATGTCCTGGGAAGATTGCCCACTCTACCTCTTCTGATGAGAATTGAGGTCTAGTTCCCTGGAGAAGGTTTTCCCATATTAAAGGTCCTTCTATATATTCTTGTCTAGCTGCCCTTTTTGCCTCTAGGTCAGCTCGGCGATTGCCCTCTGCTTCCTTCTCATCTCCTTTCTGGTGACCTTGGCAGTGTAGGACTGCTACCTCTTTGGGTTCTTGGACAGTTTGTCATAAGTCTAAAATTTCCTTATGATATTTAATGGGAGTTCCTGCTGAGGTTAGGAACTCTCTACCCTTCCATATGGCAGCATGGGCATGCAGAACCAGGTGAGCATATGTGGAATCTGTGTACATGTTTATTCTCTTTCCTTTTCCTAATTTTAGAGCTCAAGTGAGGGCTACTAGTTCTGCCAGCTGGGCACTAGTTCCAGGAGGAAGGGAATTACTTTCAAGCTCTGTTTGATCACTCACTACGGCATATCCTGCCTTCGAACTCCATTTTCCATAAATGAACTTCCATCAGTGTATAGGTTAAGGTCAGGA
>CAUYLG010024018.1:0-15544 GCA_963573385.1 Cacajao melanocephalus
TTATATGGTACTGAAGACTCCCACATTAAGGAGTGTTTTTATTGTCTGCTTGGTTGGAGACCTCAGTGTTTTGATGAAAGTTCATTCTTAGGAGGCCACTGTCATCAAACCAACTTTGCATAAGAAAACTTATGAAAACACAAAGCATTCTGTCCTCCCAGCCTCAGTCCATAACACTGGTGAATGGAGTCACACCTGCATGCTCATAGTTTATCACCAGATCTTATGAAGCTACCAGAAGAAAACTGTGGGGAAATACTTGAGGACACTGGTCTGGGCAAAGATTTTTTGAGCAAGACGTCCAAAGCATAGGCAGCAAAAGCAAAGGAGACAAACAGAATAGCACGAAGCTCTAAAGCTTCTAAACAGTAAAAGAAACTTTCAACAAAGGGACAACCTAATGGATGGAAGAATTTTTTCTTTTATCTATAAATTCTATCATTGTACTTAAAATGTTTTTCATTGGCTTTGATTTTAAGAAATGCAAGGAAATATAAAATGGTTTACATATACTATAGATTGTGTATATTCATATGCAAATATTTACGATATGTATTACAATGTATATATGGTATACTATTAAATCCTGTTTGTGGATTTAGAAAAAAGAGTTTATACATTTTAAAACTCCTTTGTATGAGAAAAATTTCTGGAAACTCTAAGTGTGAGCTATCTACATTAGTGTTTCTGTGTTTGGCAAAACAGTATTACAGCCCAAAGGGGAATGGTTGGGAAGAGAGAACTTGGCCAAATCACCCTGGCTAGAAAAGCGAGGAGACTGCAAACTCACTCCAAAAGCCTATCAAAGAAGAACTTGAAACTGCTTTAACTCACTTAGGTTTTGCTTCCTGGTACTTAGTTGCAGCTGATGAGGTTAGAAATAAGTACATATATCTGTCTATACTGAAGGGAAGAAAATAAATCTACTATGGCACCAGTTCAAAACACTGCACACGCAGTCAAGAGAAACAATTTACCAGACCATGCTTAATGGTAAATCGAAAATGACATGTACGAAAACACGGCACTGCAACTTGAAAATATTGGAAAATGAGTCATCTAAGTTTGCAGAACCAATCAGATCTTTGACTGATACACTTTATAAGTTCCAATTGCTGGATATCACTTATCTATGTGATCAGCGGCATCTGTAATGATGAATGGCTCATGTTCACAAAGTTTCCGATGCCCTATTTCTGAAATGATCAACTATTTGTTAGCTGTGAGGTAAGGGCAATGATCTTCTCCTGTGCTTAGAGATGTTAAAATTTGTTTATTATACTACAAAGATTATGACATGCAATAAAAGTGCTAAACTATGTAATAAAATCCAAGGTAAGATTTTGTTGATTATGTGTTAGTAATGATATTTGAAGAGAATATTAACATTTCATGTGAATATCTTAATATATTATGTAATAATTTTAATTTTAATTGTAATAAAATTAAATTAATTTTCTAAGCATCTCCTTTACTATTTACACATGAAACTCTTATAAATTCAAATATAAAAAATGATGTTTTTAATGTGTACTCAGGAATAGACAGACATATGTTTTATATAAAGAGAATCTATTTTTAAAAATAACATATGTAGATGAATGCTTTCAATCAACTCACAAAAAACAAGCCCAATTGGTCTAAAATTAGTAGGAAGTGTTTTAGAGTAGGGGTCAGCAAACTATGTCTCATTGACCAAATCCAGCTGCTTTTTTCATAAAGTTTTGCTGGAACACAGCCAAATCCAATAGTCAATGTCCTGTCTATAGTTGTTTTCAGGCTAAAACAGCAGAGTTGAGTAGTTGAGGTGAAAACCATACTGCCTGCAAAGCTGACAGTGTTTACCATCTGGCCTTTTACAGAAAAAGTTTGCTGACCTCTGGATTACAGTCACAAATCTCAAACTTGACTACGCATCATAATTCTTGGAGGTTTGTTCATGCAGACAGCTGAACCCCACCAGTAGAGTTTCTGTTCAATAGGTCTTGGGTGGGGCCTAAGAATTTACAGTTCTATCCAGTTTCCAACAGATGCTGATGTTGCTGGTTCAAACACCACACTTTGAAAATCCCTAGTTTAGACTATCTGAGATGTGGTACAGGTAGAAACAGTATTCATCTTAGGTATATCAACTTTCTCTGCCTAAGGCTGCAGTGCAGTGGCGTGATCTCGGCTCACAGCAACCTCTGCCTCCTGCGTTCCAGGGATTCTCCTGCCTCAGCCTCCCGAGTAGCTGGGATTACAGGTGTCCACCACCATGCCCGGCTAATTTTTGTATTTTTAATAGAGACAGGGTTTCACCATGTTGGCCAGGATGGTCTCGAACTCCTGGCCTCAAGTGATCTGCCCGCCTTGGCTGTCCAAAGTGCTGGGATTACATGTGTAAGCCACCACACCTGGCCATAAATTATTCTTATAGACAGCTCTGAAGTTTAGGTAATCATTACCCACCTCCTTGTCTTTGCCAGTGAGGAGAGTATTCACAATAGAGGCTACATGCCTAGTTCTGGAATAGACTAGAGTCAATAGTAGCAGATGATTGAGAGCCTAGATTTCTTCAGTAACTACTGGGGTCTCCAGGTCACTTGTTGTCTTCATAGAAATTCCAGAATCACTTGATGGAAAATGAACACAAATTCACTTCCTTCTAACCAGCTGTGATGGCACTAAGCACCTGGCACACGTAGAATAAGTATCTCTCAGACACTCCAGGGTCCTGTCTTCCATTCTTTGACTTAGGAAGAAATAGAGGATTTTTATGCACACTTGCAAAGTTGGAGCTCTCAGCAAAATCTAGGTGCTATTTGCTTACAATTTTAAGAGTATTCTGTAAGAGTCAAATGATCTTGAAAAATAATCTCTCTAGCAGTCAAATGATCTCTCTAGCAGTAAAGCAGGGATTCTGTTTTCTGTTACTATATTCCATCATATGAAAAAGGATTTTCAATTCCAGTGTTATAAAGATTATTCTATTAGCAGGAAGGAGTCACATTTTCAAAAAACTGATCTTGATCAATTATGGTCTTATGCTGCATAGCAACATTTTGGTTAATGGCAGACTGCATATATAGAGGTGGTCCCATAAGACTATGATGGAGCTGAAAAACGACTGTGGCCTAGTGACGTCAGCCTTTGTAATGTGACAGCACAAGGTATTACTAATGTATTTATGGTGATGGGGGTGTAAAGAAATCGACTGCAGCTGAGTGCAGTGGCCCATGCCTGTAATCCCAGCACTTTGGGAGGCTGAGGGGGGTGGATTACTTGAGCGGAGGAGTTCAACACCAGCCTGACCAACATGGGGAAACCCCATCTCTACTAAAAACACAAAAATTAGCAGGGCGTGGTGACATGTGCCTGTAATCCCAGCTACTCCGGAGACTGAGGCAAGAAAATTGCTTGAACCCAGGAGGAAGAGGTTGCAGTGAGCCAAAATCGAGCCACTACACTCCAGCCTGGCAACAGAGCGAGATGCCACCTCAAAAAAAATTAAAAAAAAAAAAAAAAAACTTGTGCTGCCAGTGTTATTAAACAATGAATACAATTATGTGTAGCACATAATACTTGATAATAAACAACTACATTACTGGTTTACATATTTATTATTCTATATATTTTTACTATTTAAAGTTTTCTGCTTCTATGTGTATACAGATATATACATATATGAGTATATATATAAAACAAAATGTAAAACGGCGGCAGGTAGGTCTTTCAGAAGGTATTGTAGAAAAAGGCACTGTTAACATTGGAGATGACAGCTCCATGTGTGTTATTGTCCCTGAACACCTTCCAGTGGGACCATATATGGAGGTGGAAGGCAGTAATATTGAGGATCCTGACTCTAGTATAGGCCTAGACTACTGGGGTGCATTTGTGTCATTATTTTTAACAAAAATTTAAAAAAGTAAACAAATAAATTTAAAAGTAGAAAAAAGCTTATATAATAGAATAAGGATATAAAGAAAAAATATTTTTGTACGACCATACAATGTGTGTTTTAAGCTATGTGCTATTACAAGAGTCAAAAAGTTTTCAAAAATCTAAAAGCATATAAAGTAAAAAAAAAAGTTACAGTAATAAACGTATTTAAAAATAAATTTAGTAGGGCCTACGTGTGCAGTGTTTATATAAAGTCTGCAGTAGTGTCTTCACATTCACTCACCACTCCATCACTAACTCACCCAGAGCAACTCCCATGTCTGCAAGCTCCATTCATGGTTTCATGTCAGTGCCCTACACAGATGTACCATTTCTTATATTTTATATTGTATTTTTATTGTATCTTTTTCCTGTTTAAATTTATTTAGATATATAAATACTTACATTGAGTTAGTATTCAGTACTGCCTATAGTATTCAGTATAATATCATGCTGTAGAGCTTTACAGCTTTGTTAGAATAGGCTATATACCATGTAGCCTAGATGTGTGGTAGGCTACACCATCTAGGTTTGTTTATGTACAACCTCTGATGTTTGAACAACAATGCAATCATCTAAGGAAATATTTCTCAGAACTTATCCCATCATTAAGTGATACATGACTGTATATTGTATAATGGCTTTGGAACTGTAACAAGTCATAAGATCTTTTTCTGAAAGTCACACAGAGCAAAAACACATGCTGGATTTTAATTCCAGTGGCATCCAAACTAGTTACTGTAGCATCCTTCAAAACTCTTGACATATATGTCCCTTAAAAGAGAAGCACATTTGATTACTGTCTTTAAGAAAAAAAAAAAAAAACAAGAAGAAGCTAAAGAAAAAATAGTAGTTCTAGGGCCAAGTTCAGCTAACTAAAAATAAAAACTGAAAATACAATGAAATATTTAAAATGTCATATGACCTGTGCATGTTGAAGCCATCACTTAACAAAGATTCAGATTTTATCACATCAACACAAAACGGTACTACTCAAATTACAGGAGAAAGAACCACAATTCAATTATAATCACTTTGCTTTAGCAACTACATGGTGTCTCTATAAGACATGCTCTTATTCCGAGGGCTGGCATTTTCCCTGATGGAAATGCAGTGCAGCTGAGAAAGAACCTTCTGAATTACAATGCCATCCCAATGTTTGCATCCAAGGGGAAATGGGCACACTGACCTTCAGATGCAGTACGCCAGTTTCCAGAAATCACAATTATTGTTCATGTTATTCTTCAGCCAAAATGCATCTGACAAACATATAATCTGCACAATCATACATTATCCCTTAACACCCATAGGTAGATTTATGTTTTACTTCAATAAGAATCTGGAACCAAATCAGTTCAGAAAAAGTATTTAGTTTGATATGGTGCTATATCAGGTAAATTTCATTTCTTTTCAACACTAATGAAATAAGATAATGCCATATTGATTATACTTCTCATATCTAATTGGTATCACTTCTCCTCTCTAGCCACCAGCTGACCTCTCACCCTTCCTTAATCTCCCCTGTTTGTTCATCAGTTCCTGGCCCTCTGTCATGTTCCTTTTTCCATCTTCCCACTTCTTTTAATATTTTCCTTTATAGAATAAATAACCCATGATGACTTTATTGCTTTGACCATTGGTATCTCCAAACATTGACTGCTCCACACATTTCCTGCCTTTGCTCTTGTCATCACTTGGGAGGCCTTCATCTCACACATCTTAACATCAAATGTTCCTGTCTCTGGCCATGTGTGCTCCTTTTGCTTTAGTTCATGTCCTCATGTACCATATTCCTCTTTTTTTTTTTTTTTTTTTTTTGAGACAGGGTATCACTCTGTTTCCCAGACTGGAGTGCAATGGAGCAATCACAGCTCACTGCAGCCTTGACTTCCCATGGCTCAGGTGACCCTCCCATCTCAGCTTCCCAAATAGCTGGGACTACAGGCATGTAGCCTTAAAAATATGCCATTGATAAATCATAGTTATGCCTGAGTCTGCTGCATTCAATATGAACAGAAGACACTGCTTCATGAAGAAGAATACTCACTATCAATAATTCTGAATTCTCTGAAAACTATGAAATGTTTTATTAAAGGGATTACAGGTAAGTTACATAAATTTAGTGTGTTTTTATCATTTGCTCATCTAATGATAAATATGGAAGGATATATAGGAAAACATATACATAATTTTCTGAGATCAGGACAAAATGCAACTAATGATAAACACTTCCATTTTCCAAATTAACTTCTGAATTTCAAAACTAAACTAACAGTTAAACTGAATTTTATAGAATATTAAATTAAAATTGTCTTTTAAAAAAGTCCAAAATAAATATACGGATCTTGACAATTTGTTCAATTTATTAAGATAGTGTTTTGGATATGTTGAATATGTTTCACCTTACATTTAGTTTAATTAGAAATCAACAACTTGATTGTGAAAAAAATAGGGAGGGCTTTGTTCTGTTATATAAAAAAAATTAATTCCTATTTAACAAACATCAAAATCATGTTTCCTGTATGTATGTGCAGCAAAATATTTAAATGCAAGCAGTGTTTCTCACAACCTAAGTGCCATGAGGCCAGATTCAATTTAGTTTTAAGATTCTCTGTAGCATTAACAGCATGCTAAGCATTTCATTGCTATAGATTTGCACCATTTTAATGCTTCTATTTTTTTCTTGCTAATTATGAAGTTCCAACAAAATCGTTAGCCAAGTAAATGCCATGTGAGTGTTGCAAGACTGATGAATGACATTAAGTAATTCTGACTAAGGAGGCACTAAAGGATGAGCGGTCACCAAGAAATTGGGGGTAGTTAGCTTGGAAGGGCCGATCCCTCCTCAGAGGGATAAACACAAGGCAAAGCATTCAGGAATAAATAGTGTAAACAGCACTGTGTAAATAGCAAGGGCTTTAACATATGAAGCCAACATGGTTGATTTAAGAGCTGGAGAGGAAACCTTTCCTTAGGACATCCTGAGGGTTTCTGCTGCCAACTGTGCCTCTTCAAACCATGGAAGTCAAGGGCTTCTTTTTCTTTCTTCCATGACTGGAGCTGGGTTCACTCACCTGAAACAACCTTTCCTATCTTATTACTACGGTGTTTAATTAGCCCTCTATAGAGAGCACGCTTTCCTTTTATGGTTAAATGTTTGTTATCTACAAAAACTGACCTAAGGGAGAAGAAATCTTTTTCTTCCTACATTGGTATAAACAGGGAATGTTATGCATGAATTTCATTTTGGTTAAGATCATGCAACTGACAGCTTTGGTACCTGCTGACAGAAAACTCCAGAATGGTTTTAATTATTACTTCTAAGGTTTTTATCTCTTACAGAAATAAACATGCAAACACTAAGTCAACACATACGATTTTTCTGTTTAAATCTCAATTAGAAAAATGTCCCAATAGGTGATTTTACAAACATGAACCATAAGACTTCTTTCTAACTTCTTGGCTTGCTTTATTTTGACATCAAGTTGTATGTAATTGTCCCTGTGACTACATAAGACTCATATAAAGGCCATTTAATTGAGAAATTAGTAGATATTTCCTTTTTAATTGAACTTATCATTAAGTTTAAATCTAAAGCCCGAGGATAGCATTGAAAATAGTAGGAAAAATCACTGACTTTGTTATTACCATCTAATAAGCATCTCTCCAGGTGCAGGGGTCAGTGGTGTTGAATCTCATTCTACCACATAAATAATTCAGTCCACTGAGTGCCTATTTGATACCCTCAACATTAAAAATTTCCCTTCTTCTCAAATTTATTGATTAAATAAATTCTGTATAACTTTATTTTTCTTTCATTTAAGTTATTCTGTCAGAGTCTGCATTTTAAATTATTCAATTTTAATAACATTGGAAACTAAAACCCAAAGATTTTCCTTGTAACGTTTTACAAAGTTATAAGTTTGCAAAGTTAGATAAATAATGTTTTTCAAAGTTAAAAATAACTAATCAAATTACACATGCTCACAATTTCTATTTGGAATTCTATCAATTACCATTCATCCTCTGGCTTAGAGAAATAATTTTCCTCTGCCCACCTTGATATAACATTACTTGAACATAACCCTCCAAGGGTTTCAAAGGCATACTGATCAGTAGTTCAACCTTGCAACATTCTATTTGCTTTCATCAACAGACTTAATAGTAGGTCCCCACTGGAAAAGGCACTCACTAGTATTGCTGGCAGAATTACGGAACTCATGGCTTTTCTTTACTATTGTCTTTGTCTGTTGTACATTCAATCTAAAACAGCCTTTGTCTTTTACTAAGTATGGTAGGCAGAATAAAGATCCCTATATATGTCCCCATCCTAATCCCTACATCCTGCAAATATGTTTTCTTACATGGCAAAAGGGAGTATGAAGATGTGATTAGGTTAAGGATCCTGAGATGGGAGACGATCTTGGATTAGCCCATTGTACCAATGTAATCACAAGGTCCTTATAAGTGAAAGAAGCAGGCAGGAAAGGGTGAAAGTCAGAGAGAGATGTGAAGATGCTATTCTGCTTACTTTGATAGAGAAGGGAGCCACAAGCCAGGGAATGCAAATGGCTATAGAAGCTGGAAAAAGCAAGGAAACAAATCTCCCTTTGAGCCTCCAAAAGGAATTACACCCGGCAGACACCTAGATTTTAGCACAGTAAGAGTTCTCACCTCCAGCACTGTAAGATAATGACTGTGTTATTTTAAGCCACTAACTTTGTGATACTTTGTTACAGCAGTGATGAGACCTCCAGCACTGTAAGATAATGACTTTGTGTCATTTTAAGCCACTAAATTTGAAATACTTTGTTACAGCATTGATGAGACACTGATACACTGGGCACTGCTAGCTATAGAGTTGAACATGTTGCTTTTCCTATAAATTTCCATAGACTTTTAATTGATGAATCGATTGATTTAATTAGTTTTTATCTAAGTTCTCATTAAAAACGAAATTTCTCTGAACAAGAAGGTACATAAAATTTGAGAAGAGATATATGAGATCCACTAATATAAATGTTATAATACAGATTTTAGAGTCAGATCCAAAAGTTTTTAAACTCTATATTTTCAGCTCCAGTTCCAATTCTCAAGAGCAAAATCTCACCACTGTTTCTGCTTTTATTTCTTTCAGTAATTACCTCCATATTACCAAATGATACCTTTCTATTTTTATAAAATTTTATCAACTCTATATAATGATCTGCTGTTATGATACATGAAAGTACTTATAATACCTCCTTCTCTTCTTATTCCATTTTTAAAATAACTATATCACTGTTTAGACTTTCACTATTGGTTGCTGTTATGAGTTAAATTGTGCACATCAAAAATCCACATGTTGGAGTCCTAACTCCTGTTAGCTCAGAAGGTAACTTTATTTGGAGACGGGGTCATGACAGAGGTAGTCAGGTTAAAAGGAGGTCATTAGGGTGAGCCCTAATCCATTGGGACTAATGTCTCTCTAAGATAGGGAAATCTGGTCACTGAGACAGACATGCATGAAGCAAGAGTATGTGAAGGGACAGGAAGAATGCCATGTGCAGATAAAGGCAGAAATGAGGCTGATGTATCTACAAGACAAGGAATGTCAAAGGTTGCAAGCAAACCATGAGAAGCTAAGAGAGGGTCAGGATACATATTCATTCTCATCCCCCTCAGAAGGAACCAGCCCTCTCCAACACCGGAGATTTCAAGCCTCAAGAACTGTGAGACAATACATTTCTGTTGTGTTATTTGGTTAAGGCAGCCCTAGCGAATGAATACAATAACCTTTATAACTCAGAATAACCTACAACACAAGACCAACTTTCTTGCTTTGTTGTATCAGAGCAAAAAGGACACAGGAGTCTGGGAAGAGAAGAGGAGTTTGGATTTATCATCCTATCCATTGTCTAGTCATTTAGGCTGGAACATGGAGAGGACACCATTTGACTGACACAGACACCTAAGAGGTCTCCACCTCTGTCCCATAGGCCTTCACTCACCTCATTCAACTGGGAGAAGGAAAAAAACAAACAAACAAACAAGCAAACAAAAAAAAACAAGAAAAACACAAGCCAAGAGCAGGAAGAGAAGAACAAAGGCTGAGGGCACCATTGCCTTCCAGCTCCCCCTACCTCTGCCACAGCCTTGCCTGTGATCCCACCCTATCCAAGTCCTCCATCCTGGGGAAGGAGTCAGGGAGTTGGCAGAGAGAACAGAAGAGTCTACCTTGGAGCATCTATTAGAAGGTCAATATACAGCTCTCCTTTGACTCCTGTCCTACTATTCTGAATGTCTTGACACCCCTTACAATTTAAAATACATTCCCTTAGGCAGAACACATTATTTTTATATCCCTCGTTTCTAACACAGAAACATAAATGGTGAAGCACAAAGCAGGCCCTTAATCAACATTTCCTAAATTAACGAAACATGTTTCCATCCCTAACACTAATCGCTTGAATAAAGGCTGGTAAGTTAAACATATCATATCTACTACAATTGTCTGTTTTTACTATTCCCACTTCTCCATCTGTTGAAAATGGTAGCATCTCTGAATTTCTTAGTCCTTTGACTATAAATTCCTTCTGGAATATTGATAGAGAAATACATTGGGAGTTTCTGTGAATGTCCTTAACCCTTACTTAAAATTTCCTTATTGCCCTTCAGAAATTATTTTTATTTATTTATTTTTGAGATAGAGTCTCTGCTCTGTCACCCAGGCTGGAGTGCAGTGGTGCAATCTCGGCTCACTGTGACCTCTGCCTCCCAGACTCAAGCGATTCTCCTGCCTCAGCCTCCCAAGTAGCTGGGATGATAGGCGTGCATCAACAAACCTAGATAATTTTTGGATTTTTAGTAGAGATGGGGTTTCACCATGACGGCCAGGCTGGTCTCGAACTCCTGACGTCAAGTGATCCGCCTACCTCAGCCTCCCAAAGTGCTGGGATTACAGGTGTGAGCCACCATGCCCAGCCAGAAATCATTTTTATTTGTCATTCAGATAAAATACATTGCAAATTTAGAGTGGGATAGTTACTGTGCTAAATATTTCATGTACACGATTTACAAAGACCCACAGGGTAACAACAGTCACTGTCCCCATTTACATGTGTCCTCTAGAGCAGAGATGCTAAAGCACAGAGCCTTGGAGGGAAGGCTTGAGGATTCCCACTCAGTCAGCCTCCAGACCCTATAATCCTAACCACCACTCTATGCTGTGCGTCCACCCTTGTGCATGAATAAATGTCCAAAGTTTTATGAGGTGGTTATTACTATCCTTGTTGTATAGTGAGCACACTGAAGTCCAGTGAGGTCAAGCCAGTTGGCATAGATCCCTCCAAGCAGAAACTGGCACCATCAGGATTCAGACTCTGCTTGCATATGGAGCTGATGACCTCCAACTTACAACTCTCAATTCCCACCTATGTCTCTCCTGCATTTGTTGGTGCAGGTCTTTTCCTCCTCTTGAAGGTAACCTCTTTGAGGCTGAGCAGTGTGAAAATGTTGATGCACCTGAGACTGGAATGATACAGGGTGGTCACAGGAGAAAAGAAAATTCCAGGCAGCAGTTCCACATGATTAGCAAAAGGAAATTGCTGAAATAGCTGCATAAGCTAGGGGCCGATAAGAACGTACAAAACAGGATGTGGACCAAGCTGGCTAAGACCAAGTAGACCCAACATGATGCTGGATTTGACCTAGCTTTCACCTAGGACCTCATTATGCACTCATTAACATACTATCACACCACCAGCACCATGACAGATCTGGGAACACCCGTATTTGGTGTAAAACTGAGAGGCACCACAGTTGTGAGAAATTTCCCCTTCTTCCATAAATCTTCATGAATATTCCTCCTCTTGATTTAAGAAAGCCATAAAGGCAGCAGCCCCAAATCCTGTTATACATGACTCACTTTCTTAAGTACACCTGCACTCACCTTTCTTTAGTGTGTACTTTGCTTTGCTATAAATCTCCATACTTTCCCTACTTTTTTTTTTTTTGACTCTTCCTTGAATTTCTTCTCCTGATGGTATCAAGAGCCTGGACACTGGCCAGGATTGAGGTCCCACCTGCTTTTGGGGACCTCCCTTAGCTGAAAGATAACAGACTTAGCACCCAGGCATTTTATTCCAGTTCATCAACTTGCAACAAGTACAGCCACACTATACTATGGTTCTGAAGGAAATAAAAATATTTCACAGAAAAATAGGGCTCCCTGATATAATAAGTATTTTTAATGAAAAGCCCTTAGAGATCAACAAGTGCTGCAAAAAACTTCTCTCCTATCTACATAAGGCTCAGACTCACCCACCAAGGGGAACAATTGTTCTTGTTCCTCTCCTATTATCTCCTTATCCATTGCTGGAAAGATGACCAACATATGACCACACCTGAACAGACCCTTTTTCCAGATGACTGTCTCTAAGAATCAGTTACATTCCAAACAAAACAATTTACAAGTTAATCCCTGTTTCCCATGCATTCATTCGCCCTAGAAATCATTTATTGTCCCACAAAAGAATTCTTCTTCTCTCCCTCCCATCACCTATTTCACAAGGATCCAAGCCTCCACTCTTTCTATAACCTCAGGATGGTGCATAAGCTTCAAACCTCATGGTTGAGTCTTCATGCTGAAGACTCTTGTCTATACACATTAAATATATTTGTATGCCTTTTCTTCTATTAGTCAATTTGCCTCATGCCAGTGATTTTCCAGAAAACCTTTAGGGGCCAGGGGTCTTGGCCTTCATGGTTCGAAGGCATGAGATTGCTTTGCCAAATGCCTTCTGGGGAGGTTGTGTTGCCATGGATAATACTGTCATGGAAAGTAAACCTACCTACAGTAATCGTCATTGCTCTCTGATATTTGGGCAACTTGGCCCAAAAAACACCTGGAAAAAAAAATCTTTTTATAAAGGCCTATTCTGTCCTAATGTTTTTCCCGACATGATGTTTTCATTCAGAGCAGGAGCAGCATTTACTTGTAGACTTGACTAAAGTACTTTAGACATGACTTGAATACTGTCTAAAACATACATTTTGACTCTCCTCCTCAACTGGGTTTTTCAAAATGACTAACACCTTTGAAAAGTGTCAGTGATAGCTATTTGCAAGTAGGAGATGCATCAGATGAAACCTTTTTTGATGAATTTTTTTCTTCTTAACATCTAAGATGCTAATATCTCAGAGAGCTCTCCTAAGCATTTGGTTTTGAACATACGATTTGCTTTGCCTGGAAGATTTCATTTGATGTTTTGTACTCATCAGTAAAGCACTTTAAACTTCAAAAGCACTTCAATATCAGTTGACTTGAGTCTGAAATCTTTTGCATTCACACAGTATGAGTCACGGCACCCGGAAGAGTTGGTTGAAATCTTTCTCAATCCTTTTCACAAGGAAAGTTTGTGCAGCAACTGTCCTTAAGTCCTTGAGAATTTTGCTGAAGTTTTAAAAATGGCTTTTAAACAAATGTCATTCAGCCTTCCATTAACTTTAACTTTTAAAAATAATTATTTTCTTAGCTTATCTGTGGTTGAGCCAAACTTCAAACATAATTACAGCAAGTTATATTTCATTCTAATTTGTCTGAAATAGAAGTCAAGAAAATTGTTTTGTATTTTTTTGAGACAACTACAGTTACTGAAATCTAATAGAGTTTAGGATTCAATCCTTCTGTTCTAAATAAAAATTTAAAATTATGAATATTTGACTGAGATTTAAAATCCCATCAAGCACTTTAAAGGAGAACTATCTGGAAATGCCAAATGTCCTATGGGATTATAAGAGTTTATGAATAAAAATGCAGTGGTAACTTGGAAGCATAGAACAGAAGTAGAATGCATTAAATTTTGCATTCCGGGCCTCCCTTGTTTAATTAACAGCTAATGCCCTTGTCCCTTTGCCAGGTTTAATTGGTTGGACTGAAATGAAATGGATTAGGAATAAAGAACTGTTTTTCTTGGATAAAGCTAAATCTTTGATCACAATTTCAACTCGTATTAAAGTTAATTAAAACAAATACCAGGCAATGGCATCACAATCCTCTTTTAGGATCTTCCAATTAACCAGAAAACCACACAATTAAGATCTCTTTTTTTTTTAAATGAAAAACAAATTTCATTTTTTTACTACCACTAAGAGGAAAGGTATCCCTGCACCGCCAGGCCCAATGCCTTCTTAGTTTCATCATATGACTAAAAAGCTAATTATAGAATCCTGCCTATTTTCACTACCTTAAGGACAGATTGAAAAATGGGGAAAACAGTCTAGCATAAATTGTTCTGCTACAGCGTATGGAATTAGTCAGTTTTTACCAATGATGGTGTCCTCGTTCTTAAGTTTACTTTGTATACAACTTTACAGAAATCTAAGAAATACAAAAACGTTACAGCGGGCGTGGTGATGCATGCCTTTAGTCCCAGCTGCCCGTGAAGCTGAGGCAGGAGAATCACTCGAATCCAGGAGGTAGAGGTTGCAATAAGCCAAGATTACACTACTGCACTACACCCTGGGCAATAGAGTAAGACTCTGTTTCACAGAAAAACAACAACAACAACAACAACAACAAATATCTTTCAAACACCAACACTACTTAGTAAAACTTCACTGTAGTGTTTTCTGTCCTTCACAAGATAAACCACTTCCTATTTTTTTCCCTTTTGACCATAAACAATTTGAGAACATATCCACTTGGTTTTTAGAATATTGTGAAAAGAAAGATATAAGAGTTTTCAGTTCATAAACATGTGTTCATGGAACTGAAAATATTATCCTGGGTCACAATGTTATGAAACAGTGACTTTGTAATGCCAGGGTAGTGGGCGTAGGTCAGAGGCTTTGAGGTATGTGTCTTAGTCAGCTAGGGCTGCTATAAAAAAAGAAACTAATGGAGAGAGATCCAAGATGTCCGATTAACAACAGCTCAGGATTGTAGCTCCCAGTGAAAGCACAGAGAGCGAGTGGACGTCGCACTTTCAGACGAATTTTTGTTGCCCACAGACTAGGAGATTCCCGGCGGAGGAGCCACACGGGTTGCCAGCGCGACTTTTTTGGCCGGCGCGGCTATTTTGCCGGCGCCCCGGCACGGCGCTTCTCGGCGCAGAGTATACCAGACGGGGTGCCCTTTGAGTCCAGCTGGGCTGGTCCCATCCCCACAAGGAGAACAGCAATTGGAAGCGCTGAGGACGGAGAATTTCACAGTAAGCACAGCTGAACCGGGAAGGTCCAGCCGTGCAGGGAAGGGGCGTCCGCCAAAGGAAAACTAAGAAACAGAAAAAACTTCATCACCAGGCGGAGACATCCAAAATGGCCGATTAACAACAGCTCAGGATTGTAGCTCCCAGTGAAAGCACAGAAAGCGAGTGGACGACGCACTTTCAGACGAATTTATGTGGCCCACGTACTAGGAGATTCCCGGCGGAGGAGCCACACGTGTCGCCAGCGCGACTCTTTTGGCCGGCGCAACTGTTTAGCCGGCGCCCTGGCGCGCCGCAGCGCTTCTCAGTGTGGAGCTTTGAGTCGGGCTCGGCTGGTCCCACCCCTGCAAGGAGAACAGCAATTGGAAGCGCTGAGGACCGAGAGTTTCACAGTAAGCACAGCTGAACCCGGGAAAACCAAGCTCTGTGGGGAA
>CAUYLG010024019.1:0-14207 GCA_963573385.1 Cacajao melanocephalus
TGAAAAGACCTAATTTACGTTTGATAGGTGTACCTGAATGTCATGAAGAGAATGAATCCAAGCTGGAAAATATTCTTCAGGATATTATTCAGGAAAACTTTCCTAACCTAGTAAGGCAGGATAATACTCAATTCCAGGTAATACAGAGAACACAACAAACATATTCCTCAAGTAGAGCAACTCCTAGACACATAATCGCTAGATTCACTAGGGTTGAAATAAAGGAGAAAATTCTAAGGGCAGCTAGAGGGAAAGGTCAGGTGACCCATAAAGGGAAGCTTATTAGACTCACAGCAGATCTCTCAGCAGAAACCCTATGAACTAGAAGAGAGCGGGGGTCAATATTCAATATCCCCAAAGAAAATAATTTTCAATCCAGAATCTCATATCCAGCCAAACTAAGCTTCATAAGTGAAGGAAAAATAAGATTTTTCACGAATAAGCAAGTACTCAGAGATTTCATCACCACCAGGCCTGCTTTACAAGAGCTTCTGAAAGAAGCACTACATAGTAATAAAAACTAAAAGAAACAAAGAAGGACATTACATAAGGGTAAAAGGATCAATGCAACAAGAAGAGCTAATGATCATAAATATATATGCACCCAATATAGGAGCACCCAGATACATAAGACAAGTTCTTAATGACTTATAAAGAGACTAAGACTCCCGCACAATAACAGCGGGAGACTTTAACACCATGCTCTTAACATTAGACAGATCAACGAGATAGAAAATTAACACGGACATTTATGACTTGAACTCAGACCTGGAACAAGTAAACTCCATAAATATCTATTGAATTATCCACCCCAAATGCATAAAACATACATTTTTCTCAGTATTATATTACACCTACTCTAAAAGAGACCACATAATTGGAAGTAAATTGCTTTTCAGCAATTGCATAGTATTTCACAGATTTAAATGAAATATTAGTTGGCTGTTTGTTATTTTCTTCCCTTATTCCTTCCTGTCTCCGTTGTTAAGCACAATTATTGGCATAAAAGAGGTCTTTAATACCTATTTTTAGATTGCATTCCAGCCTGGGCAATAGAACAAGACTCCTGTTCTCTCTCCCCTTTTCTCTTCCTCTTTCTTTCTTTAAAAAAAAAAAAACCTGTTCACTCAATTATTTGCTTTTCTACAAATGTGAATGAGTCAACCAAGGTGAACTCTTCACTCCCTCTGACAAGAGCCCTCTTTGCATGCAAATCCCTAATTATCCGTGGAAAGTTTTATAGAAGCTCCAAAAAAAAAAAAAAAAGATTAATACAGGACATTTAGCGCATTCCGATAATGTCAACAGAGGACTCAGGACAAAAATAATGAAATACATCCTGTATATGCAGGACGCCTGGCAACTATCAGTTAACTATTTCCCAAGTTTCTTGTACATGTCCCTGCAGAAACCGGTAGAGCCAGGATCTGAATAGTAAAGGTTAGGGGTCGTCTGGGATCCTGTGCGCCTCTAATGCCCACGCCCTGTGCAGGGCTAGGTGCGCACTGCTATGCTAACCCGAGGACGGCTAGGAATCGGCTGGACGTTTGAAGGATGGGTGTGCAATTGATGAGCAGGAGGCGAGAAGACACCCGTTCGCGAGAGCCGGGAAGCGAGCTGGGTACCGGGTAGGTGCGCTGAACCCTGGCGCCGGAGCGGAAGACTTCGCCGGAGGCCGAGGCTGGCCGGGTGGGGCTGGGCGGGCGGAGCCGGTGGGGCGGGGCCGGGGTGGGCGAGGCTCCGCCCCCGGGCGCGTCCGCGTGCGTGGCCGGGGGGGGGGCTCTGCGCAGAGCCCCGCTCCGTGATGCTGGGCTTGAGGACTAGGTAGGGCGGCGCCGTGGCAACCCTCACCCTGTGGACACGCGCTCCCAACCTCTGGCCTGGCGGTCTCGCAGCTTAAGAAGTGGGGGCCTGTGGCCGTGCACCGACCCCCAACTCCAGCCGCTCCCGACGCCCCCGTCCGCGCTCGGGGCGCGCGCCCTGCCCCGCCCCCGTCGGACCCCGCGCGCCGCGCCCCCTCCCACCCGGCACGCCCCGCCGCCCCACCCGGCCGCAGCCGTCCTGGAGGTTCCCGGCGGGCCACTGAGACCCTCCTGCGGTACCGTCTTCCTCCGCCGCCCGCCGCCATGGACGTGTATCCCCCGCGCCGGCTGGGGCTGCCCCGCACTCGGTCCTCTGGCGGCTCCAGCCGCGGGTCACCCTCCGTCAGGTACGCGGGGTAGAGGCAGCCGAGGGGCGACTGGGCGGGGGATGCGGGCTTTCGGGGTCTGGCGACGCCTCCCGCAGCAGGGCGTGGTCCGACATGGCTTCCTCGGGACGGTTCTTTCCTGAACGGCTCAGGGAGGAATGTTTTTCCAGGAACGGCGCCCTCTGTAGAGGCCCCACAATGGCTCCCCTATAGACAACCCTGCAACAGTTTCCCCACAATGGCTTCCCTAGACAACCCTGCAACGGTTTCCCCACAATGGCTTCCCTAGACAACCGTGCAACGGTTTCCCCACAACGGCTTCCCTAGACAACCCTGCAGCGGTTTCCCCACAGTGGCTTCCCTATGGACAGTGGTTCCCTGTGAAGACCCTATTATGACGTCCTCACCCCCATACAACGTTTCTCCCGGGAAAGATTATTCTACACAGAACCGCACAGAGGCTTCCCTATGAAAAACTCACTCCCCTTCACCGTGGAATGTTTCCCCCAGAAACTGCTACCTCTAGAGACCTCGCACCTCCAGACACACAGTAGCTCCCTTGTGTAGAACCCCCAGATGTATTACCTAGAAAGCCCCCTACCGTGTATCTCTAGAGCCTTTGCCCTTGACAAGGGCTTCCTTAAAGAGTGTCCCCCGTCTCCTACGTACCTAATGACAGCATCTCCCCTATTGCGCGTTTCCCCAGCTCCCCCTGCCTCAGCCTGCATCGCGACGCCCCTCACTTCACAATAGGGAGGAAGTAGAGGCATTAGGGGCGCAGAAAGAAAAACTGGATGAATAGGGGAAAGAGGCTTAGATCCCCGAAAGCGGCGGACGCCAGGCCCCTTACCCTAGAGACACAGTCCCAAGTTAGCTCGCAGCTTAAGAAGTGGGGGCCCTGTGGCCGTGGGGAGGGGGTGATTGTGGGGAGGGTTCCCTGTCCCCTTTCGATATGTGAAGATCCATTTCAGATTTCTGCCCTGTGCCTTTGGTGCTGACCTTGTTAGTCTGGGCATTGTTTGTGATGGAGCTGGTGTGGAGCGCCGGCGCAGTGTGGAGGTTGGAATGATGGAGTGGTTGCAGCAGAGACCTTAGAGAGAGAGAGGAGAGAGAATGCGAACTGTGATTATGTATGGCCAAACTGTCATTAAACCAGGAGAGGGTTTTGTTGTTTGCTTTTTCTTTATTCTAGCCACATAGCAAAGCAAATATAGTGTTGTTCCCTTGAAAGGAAGTTGTCAATCTACATGTTAGAACAGGTTTTCCTATATTCCTGTTATGGTACTTAAGGCATATGTTTTAACTTTGCTTGCTGATCTGTATTTTGGGGTTGTTTGTTTGCTTTAACTAGACCAAATTTTGGAGAAAAAGAAACTTGATTTTTAGAACCCTGTTTATTTTTTACTTCCCTGCATTCCTTTCCACATTCCAGAGTCTAATATATGTTTGTTGAACGCATAAAGGATAGGGAAGGTGGGGGGTAGATACCAATGAAACATTGCATTTAGGAGTCCTGAATTGCTTCAGATTTGGCAGGTGACATTTTTGAACTCCCGTTCTGCCCTTCAGTGTCATTCCTGTGGGCTTTTCATTTCCAAGTTTAACTGCTTATGGTAACCATCTCCAATCCTTTGCAACATTTCTGCCAGTTTCACTGTCTGAAACAGAAAGTATTTGAACTTTGTATAGACATTGCAAAGGATACTTTAGAATAGCCATCCGTTAAATCTAGGCTCTGCGTAGACTTGAGGTTTATCCCAGATCATCTTGAGCTTAGAAATTTGGATTTGAGTCTTTTGAGACTTTTAGGGGGAAAAATCATCTCTACCTTAGAATCCGTCTCTTCACTGTTGCCTTTCTTGTTTTATTCTTTTAAAGGTAGTGATTCTATGTTAAAAGAAGTATGCTGGCTCACTACTGATCATACCTGAACACCAAATCTTCTGTCAAGTGGGTTAAGTGAAACTTGTTTGATTTGACAAGGGATAGTTCAAGGAACCCAAAGGCCTAGCTGCCGGATACCTTTGGTGAAAGAAATTTGCTGAAGGCTTCCCTCCTTTCCCCACTTCTACATAATTGAACGTGCTTTTCTTGCCTAGTCAAGCCTTTCCCTTACTCTTGACATTGAATGTTCCTAGCACTTCTCTGTCACCCATATATGGCTTCTTTGCTGCTGACTCCTGAGTGATGAAAGAAGCAAGCCTAACTGGTGAAGTGACATTCCTGAGACTCATAGATAGTACTCTGCACGTGTATAGTTCTAGCACGGTAGTTCATTTTCACAGATGGAGAATGGAGATCAAGAAGTAAAATATTGTTGCTCAGAATTAGAGGCTTCTCTTTAAGCATATGATAGTCATCAGTGTTATCAGGTATTTTTGGTTTCTCTTGAGCACGTAGTAGAATTGTACTTGCTTCTTTCAAGTTAGGTATGGCCTTGAGAGTTGCTTTTGGTCAGTGAAATGTGTGGGAATATTGTGTCACCTTTCATGGTACAAGCTTCTGTTGTGTGGTTTTTCATTCTCTTTCCTTCTGTCATGGTGGCTGTTCAGGCTGCAAATGGCAGCCACCCATCAGTTGGGGCCCCAGAGTGAGCTTCTGGGTGACCTATGCTTGACAGGTAGGTTGAGCAAGAAGTGAAACACCACTGGGATTTTGGAATTATTACCAAGGTATAAACTAACTTATCTGGATCCATGCTAAGGAACCAGTGGAAATCTAGCTGAAATATACTTTCCTACTTCAAAATCTTTTTCTGTAGAGGGATCTGTTCCTGCTTGGGACTTCTTTAACAGTTTAAATTTCACTGTTTCTTATATTAATAATGCAACATGTACTGTGTTAGGTGCTGTAGATTCAGATAACTAAGGTAGTCCCCTGCCCTCAAATTAAACTCTGTGAATGGGAAGAGACAATAATAGTAAAAATCATGATGCAGAATGGTGAGACATAACTACTAAGGAAGAAATAGGGCTGAAGGAACAATGATGCAAGAAGGCCTAGTCGGTTTTGGCCTCCGCTGTTGAAAGACTGGAGTTACCATTTATTAGTATTAGGAACACTGGAGGAAGGAAAGAGTATAGCAGCGTCTTCCAGGTTCTGAGAGAAAATGGTTTCCTACCTCTGAGGTAGGAGAATAATTGAGAACAGACATTGAAAGCCAAATGAGATTGTTGATAGAATGATAAGAACTAATAATCAGGCCCCGGGCTCACACTTGTAATGCCAGCCTTTTAGAGGCCAAGGCGGGTGGATCACCTGAGGTCAGGAGTTTGAGACCAGCCTGACCAACATGGTGAAACCCCATCTCTACTAAAAATACAAAAAAAAAAAAAAAAATTAGCTGGGCATGGAGGCGGCACCTATAATCCCAGCTACTTGGGAGGCTGAGGCAGGAGAATCGCTTGAACTGAGGAGGCAGAGGTGCCAGTGAGCCAAGATCGCACCATTGCACTTCAGCTTGGGCAACAAGAGCAAAACTCCATCTCAAAAAAAAAAAAGGCTAATAATCAACAATTAGATTCAATGCTCTGGAGATCATTAGTGACCTTGACAAGAACAGTTTTGGTGCAGTGGGTTCAAGAGAAAGTGAAGCCAGTCACCTGTATGCCAGCTCCGTAGAAGGCTGAGGTGGGAGGATCCCTTGAGTCCAGGAATTCAAGTCCAACTTGGGCAACATAGCGAGACCGCATCTCTTAAAAAAAAAAAAAAAAAAAAAAAAGATTGATTTACAAAAGAGAAAATGAGAGGAGAATTGAAGACACTGAATACAGACAGTCAAAGTGATGTTCTTTTGAGGATGGTTATAAGGAGAGCAGAGTAATGGGGCTGTAGTTGGAAGATCATGAGGTGTTGAGTTTTTGTTTTTAGATGGGCAGACATTATAGCCTGTTTGTAAATTGATGGGTTGATGCAGTAGGAAGGGACAATTGATGATTAGAGAGAAGAGACATTTGCAGGGGTGAAGTCCTTGAGTAGGAAAGATGAAATGGGATCTGGTACGTAAATGGGGATGTTGGCCTCAAGTTAGATAGGAGCAATGCAGACAACTCATTAATGGCAGATTATGTGAACCGGAATGCTGGTAGCTTGTTGATGGGAGAAAGTGAAAATTCTCTTCTGATTACTTCTGTACTCTCATGTAAATAAGAAGGAAGGTCTTCAGCTAAAAATGAAGAGAGTTGGATATTTGTAAAATTTATCCAAGAGAGTGGGGAAGAATGAGTTGAAAATAAGGAAAAGTTTTAGGATTGCCAGGCAGCACCTAGTGCCCATTTGATGTTTGTAGTTATAAACCTAGGTGAGACCCTAGTTAGCATAGTTGTATGCTTTTCCTGCAGCTGTGTTGAGCTGCTTGGATGTGGGCAATGTGGAAGGGAAAGCTAAAGTAGGATAGAGGACACCACCATTGGAAGCGGGAGAATCAAGGCATTGAGAGGTAAAGATTGTGGTGCCTATTGAGATTATGATGAATTAACAGAATTACTTAGGGATCTGTAGATGTCTGTAACAGGGAGAGATAGTGGGTAATTATTGTTTGAAGACATGAAGAAATGATCAAAAAATAAGCAAATTTCCCAGAACCAAAGGACATACATTTCCAGATTGAAAGCACTTGCCAAGAATCTAGCACAATGAATTTTAAAATATCCATGCCAGTACCGCATGATCTCACTCATATGTGGGTAGAATCTAAAAAAGTTGATCTTGGCCCTGGTGAGAGATTGCTTGAGCCCAGGAGTTTGAGACCTGTCTGGGTAACATGGCAAGACCCTATCTTTACAAAATTAAAAAAAAAAATTGGCCAGGCACCGTGGCTCAAATCTGTAATCCCAGCACTTTGGGAGGCCAAGGCGGGCAGATCACAAGGTCAGGAGTTCAGGACCAGCCTGACCAACATGGTGAAACCCTGTCTCTACTGAAAATACAAAAGTTAGCTGGGTGTGGTGGCATGGGCTTGTAATCCCAGCTACTTGGGAGGCTGAGGCAGGAGAATCACTTGATCCTGGGAGGCGGAGATTGCAGTGAGCTGAGATTGCACCACTGCACTCCAGCCTGGGTGATGGAGCAAGACTTCATCTCAAACAAACAAACAAACAAAAAATTAGCCAGGTGTGGTGGCATGTGGCTGTGATCCCAGCTACTCTGGAGGCTGAGATGGGAGGATTGTTTGAGCCAAGGCAGTCAAGGCTACAGGGAGCTGTGTTCATGCCACTGCACTCCAGCCTGGGCAACAGAGCGAGATCCTGTGCCAAAAAAAAAAAAAAAAGTTGATTTTACAGAAATGGAGAGTAGAATAGTGGTTACCAGAGGCTGGGGTAGTTAGTGGGTAGCAGGGTCAAGGAGATGTTGGTCGAAGGATATATAATTATAGTTGGATAGGGGAGTAAGTTTAAGAGATCTGTTATACAACATGGTAGCTGTAGTTGATGATATATTCTTGCAAAATGCAAACAGAGTGGATATTAAGTGTTCTCATCACAAAAACAACTATGTGAGGTGGTATATTTGTTAATTAGGTAGATTTAAGTTTCCCACAATGTGTATGTATTTTAAAACATCATGTTTTGTTTTTTTTTATTAAGACGGGGTCTCACTGTGTTGCCCAGGCTGGAGTGCAGTGGCTATTCACAGGCGCAATCCCACTACTGATCAGCATGGGAGTTTTGACCTGCTTCGTTTCCGACCTGAGCCAGTTCACCCCTCCTTAGGCAACCTGGTGGTCCCCTTCTCCTGGGAGGTCATCATATTGATGCCAGGCTTAGTGCGGACACCTGATCGGCATAGCCCACTACAGCCCAGAACTCCTGGACTCAAGAGGTCCTCCAGCCTCAGCCTCCTGAGTAACTGGGACTACAGGCACGTGCCACCGCACCCGGCCAAAACATCATGTTTTACACAAATACATATATACAATTTTATCTGTCAATTCAAAATAAAAATATCCATGTCAGGGCATAGCATCGTGAAATTTTCTAGCACCATAAAGACAGAAGAATACTGTAAATCACATACATAGGATCAGGAATCCTAGGATTCTAGCAGCATTGGAAGCTAGGAAGTAATGGAGCAGAGTGCCTTTTGAAGGAAAATAGATTCCCACTCAGAATTCTACACCCAGCCAAACTCTCAGACAGGTGTGAGAAAGGAAGAAGATATTTCACACAAGTAAGTTTTCAAAATTTGACCTCCCATGCACATTTTATGAAGACGCTAGTGGAGGATGTGCTCTAGCAAAACAATCTGATTAAGAATTTCCTGTGCTGTGGTCCCTTCTACCATGCATGGGTAGGATTTCTTTATTGTCAAGAGGGTCATAGGGAAGGACTTTATCACCCCTGGACAGTATCGGGGGCTGGGACCGTTTTTAATTGCCATTTCCCACATTGTTTCCCTTGCTGCTTAGATTGGTGTCTGGCACATAGGACTCGCTGAATATGAACGCTATTGTTAGCTATTATGAAACACTGCTTCAGTAATTACTTGTTGAATGAACAGAGAATAATTACAGGTGAAGCTGTGGGCTATGTTAAATTTCATGAGTATTCAAGAATGAAGAGACATAGTTGTGAACTAGGTGATAAGAAAGTGGTTCATTGGCCAGGTGCTGTGGCTCATGCCTGTAATGCCAGCACTTTGGGAGGCTGAGGTGGGTGGATCACCTGAGGTCAGGAGTTCGAGATCAGCCTGGCCATGGAGAAACCCCGTCTACTAAAAATACAAAAATTAGCTGGGCGTGGTGGCGGATGCCTGTAATCTCAGCTACTGGGGAGGCTGAGGCAGGAGAATTGCTTAAACCCAAGAGGCAGAGGTTGCAGTGAGATGAGACGGTGCCACTGCACTCCAGCCTGAGCAACAGAGTAAGACTCCATCTCAAAAAAAAAAAAAGTGGTTCATAATAGTGATGCTCTACAGAAAGCACTTTAATGAAAGCCTCACAGAGGTCAGTTATCTCTTCAGGTAATGTTTATTAGCCAGTTGCCATTACCCTTGGTTCTCTTGGGGGATTTATAGATCTACAGAAGTAATAACTGCAGTACAGATGGTCCCAGCCTTAAGAAAACTCAAAATGCAAAGCAAGCCAATGCCCTGGAATGCCTGAAAATGTGAAGCTTCAGTCTCCAGTTTACTTGGATGCTGGCCAGGAAGGCTTGGTGTGGTGCCTGTAGAAGTAAAAAGGGTATGCTTAGACTTCTATGGCTTTATTTCTGGCCCAGGGGTAGGGGCCTACATAACTGCCTTTTCACTTGTATCTGGGATGACAGTATACTGAGGACTCTTATTTAGTGAGTGTTGTGGCATTAATAGTACACATTATCTTAACAATGTTTCCCAGCTTGTGGGGTCTTCTCCGAGGTTCTGATCTTTGGAGAAGGGAGTGAATGACATACAAATGCCCTTTAAGTGACACAGCTTATTGTTTTTGTCGTGAAATGTTTTTAAAAAAAGAAAAGCAGTGTTTGCAACTTGGGTATTTAAAATTGTTATCTGTGATTTTGAGCTCTAGTTTGAAGAAAAGGCAGCTCATTTGGCGTTCTTTTTGTTTTTAACTTCTAATTTTGAAATAATTTTAGTTTATAGATGAATTTCAAATGTGGCCCAGAGTGTTCCTATATACTCTTCACACAGCTTCCCTTAATGTTAACGTCTTATAACCATGGTGCATTTATTTATCATTTCTTTTTCTTTTTCTTGACATGTGAGATTGATAACATTTATCAAAAGTAAGAAATTAATATTGGTATAGTAGATTCATTTACTTAGTAAACTTTTGTTTACTTGGAGTTTACTACTCCAGCCTTTATTTGAATTTTCCCAGTTTTCCCACACATTATTTTTGTGTTCCAAAATCCAACTCAGGATTTCACATTGCATTTAGATTTGGCATGTTTTTAATGGTAAGAGAAGTGAAGGAAAGGAATTGAATTGTGAATGCTTTGTGATTAAAGACTTGTGAAACTGACTTTACAAAGAGCAGATTGTGTGAGGAAATGTTCAGAGAATGCCAGAGAAAAGGAAGAAAATGGAAAATAAAGTGTTGTATACACTGGAATATAGTGAACAAACTTCCAGATAACATTTTCCATTTGTGGCAGGTAACATTTTCTGAAGTTCTTGAATTTAGTTTGTAGAGTGTCTTATGTATACCAATTCATGAGATAGGTGTAGACATGAATTGCCATTGGACATGAGTTTTAACCATTTTAGATAAGGTGGCCTGTCAGGAATTCAGTCTGGCAGCTGGCGAGATTCTTAACAATAATGACTTCACTTTAAGAAGATGTCTGTCTAGAGGAAGGCGGGCCATCCTGTTACAGAGTCATCAGGGAACCAGGCCTCTTCTGTGTTTGTATTCTGCTGTCTTTTAGCAGGTGGCTTTTATTCACCATAGCTCCATGATCACAGAATGGCTGCAGGAACTCCAGCCATCATGTCTGTCAGACAAGAAGGGGCAACGGAAGAGGTTTCCTTCCTTGTTGAATCAGTTCCCTTCAGAGAGCTTTCCTGGAAGCTTCTACTTGATGACTTCTGTGTATATCTTATTGATCAACTGTGGAAACAAAGGACCTGAACCTACTGCTGCTGCAAATAAAGTTGTGGTACTCTACTAAGAAAGAAGAGGAGAATGGATATGGATCAGTCAACTTTATTTTTACCAGGGAGGTAGCTGTGTAGAATGAAGTTTACATTGCTTAGGATTGCTAATGGCTCTGTTGAGCTACGTGAAAGTACTGGGAGAAAATGTAAATCATTGAATAATTCAATGATGCCAGCACATTCTTCAGGCATGTCATACGTGTGTGTGTGTTTGTCCCTTCAGTTTGAGTCACCTTATGGTCATTGGTCAACCATGTATTAGCTATGACAGCAGCAACATTGGCTAGCTTTTTTCCATTGCAGGTTGTTCCTCCAGCAAAGACATCAGTGGGAAGTGTCATTTATTGCCATGCTGCACATCCTGCCTTTTTGCCTTTTCTCCGTATCTCTAGTTATGCAAAGGGAGGTAAATGATTGCTGCTTTAGTGCAGGGCCAGGTTTCTTAAACCTGTAGCAGTACTACAGTGAGCTCTTTTTAATCAGCACCTAAAGTCTAGATTAATACTAATATGGCTTTTATTACTCTTACTGTTGATTCCCAAACCCCACCAACATTTTATTGGGAAAGTTTCCAAAGTACAGAAAAGTTTCAAGAATTGTTCAATGAACATTTGTATATACCATACCTAGATTCTATACTTAATGTATTTGCTATATTTGCCTTATCATATAAGGCAAATCCTTTTCTTCATCCATCCAATTTTTTTAATGCGTTTCTAACTTGTAGACACCAGTATAGTTCAACCCTAAACAATTCCTGGGATTGATTTTATATTAAGAATGCTTTCCATTGCAAGTGACAGAAATCCAAGTCAAGGATTTATGTAAAAAATGGAATGTATTAGCTTATTTGGCTGGAAAGGATAGTGGGAAGATAAACTTACAGGAAGTGCCTTAGAGACTGGAGCCAAGACTCTGCTATCAGAACAGTTAACTCTGTCCATGCTATCTCTCATCTGCTTCTCACTACCTGGCTATGCATTCTCCTATCAATAGATCTTCCCCAAAGCAGGGATGATGGTTATCATAGCCGCAAACCACACTCTTCCTGCACTGTGATCCTACAGGCTATTTCTCTTTTAGCTCTAGAGTGAGAACCCTGGAAAGGACTCCAATTGACCTGACTTGCACCTGGATAAATCATGATGGGACACTGGCCTGGAAGGGTCACAGGATATATTACCAGGGGAGATAGTAATGGAATGTATGGATGGCCGGGCTCGATGGCTCATGCCTGTAATCCCAGCACTTTGGGAGGCTGAGGTGGGCCGCTCATGAGGTGAAGAGATTGAGACCATCCTGGCCAAAATGGTGAAACCCTGTCTCTACTAAAAATAAAATTAGCTGGGCTTGGTGACACGTGCCTATAGTCCTAGCTGCTCGGGAAGCTGAGGCAAGAGAATCGCTTGAACCTGGGAGGTAGAGGTTGCGGTGAGCCAAGATCGCGCCACTGCACTCCAGCCTGGTGACAGAGTGAGACTCCTTCTCAAAAAAGAAAAAAAAATAAAAGGAAAGTACGCTGAGTGGAGTATCGAACTCAGAAAGCTTTCCCACTCATTCTCTGAGGCTGGCATAATCCTGGTACTTGATTAGCAAAGCACAAAGGAGAACTACAAATGCAAAAATCATAAGTAAAACAATAGTATATTGAATCTAGAAGTACGGTAAAACAACAGTACTACTTCATGGACAAGTAGGATTTGTCCAAGAAATGCAAGAATTGTTCATCATTAGGAAATCTAATAATGAAGTTAATAGACTGGTAGATGCTCCCCCAAAACAAATCTGTTTAAAATTTAACACTCATTTCTGATTTAAACCACTAATGTAATATAAGATAAGCAAAATAAATAATCGTCTATCTATTGGCTGGATTATTGCAGTAGACTCTTTTTTTTTTTTTTTTTTTTTTTGAGACAGGATCTCACTCTGTCACCCAGGCTGGAGTGCAGTGGTGTGATCTCCACTCACAGCAACCTCTGCCTCCCAGGCTCAAGCAATCCTCCCAACTCAGCCTCCTGAGTAGTTGGGACTGCAGGTGTGTGCCACCACACCTGGCTAAGTTTTGTATTTTTTGTAGAGAATTTTGCCATGTTGCCCAGGCTGGTGTCAAACTCCTAGGCTCAAGCAATCGCCTGCCTCGATCTCCCCCAGTGCTGGGATTACATGCATGAGCCACCATTCCTGTCCAGTGGTAGAGTCTTAATTGGTCTCTCAGGTTGAGTTTTTATCTTCCTTCAGTCTGTTTTCAACACAGCAAATAGAGTGATCTTATTAAAATGTAAGTAATTTCTTATGTCATACCTCTTTTTGAAGCACTCTAAACACTGCAAGTAAAAGCTGAAATCATCAGCTACAAGACCTTAACTAATCTTAAGGTTAACACGCACATACTTTTTTTTCTCCCTTCATCTTGTACTACACTCTTCCTCACCTACTGTGCTCCAGCCACGTAGGCTCAGTGACACTCCCTTCAGGGCCTTCGCCTTTGCTGCATAGCTTGTGCTCTCATATCCTTTAGGTCTTTATGCAAATGTATTATTGGTGAGGCCTTTCCTGATCTTGCTTTTAAACTGCACTCTACCCTCCTCTTAGGACTCACAACCTCCCACTTATCACCATGTGACAAGTATATTTTACTTATTTAGTTTATCTCTCCTCCCTCACACCTCCCTCCCTTAAAATTAAGTTCTGGGAGTTTTGTTTCAAGGACTTTTTTGTCCTGTCATTCACTGGTAAATCCCCAGTGCTCTAAACAGTGTCTGGCACACAATAGGCGCTCAATAAAAAAAAAAAAAAACAGCAAATTAGGCTGGGCGCGGTGGCTCAAGCCTGTAATCCCAGCACTTTGGGAGGCCAAGGTGGGCGGATCAAGAGATCGAAACCATCCTGGCCAACATGGTGAAACCCCGTCTCTATTAAAAAAAAAGAAAGAAAGATAAATTAATGAGTTGAAATAAAAACTGTAAATAAAAACTTAAAGAGATAAAACTGCTTTGATTCACCTCGAAAACTTATGACAATAGACAAAACTGTTAGAACTAATTAGAGTTTAGCAAGTTCTTTGAAAAAATGTGATGGACTCTCTATTAGTCTGTTTTCACCCAGGAGGTGTTCAAGTAATCTCAGCAGTGAGCTGAGATTGTGCCACTGTACTCTAGCCTGGGTGACAGAGCAAGACTCTGTCTCAAAAATAAATAAATAAAAGGTATTCAACATCATTAGTGATCAGGTATGAGCCACTGCACCTGGCCAGCAGTTTTAAAAATGAGATTCGAGGAGAGAGATCCAAGATGGCCGATTAACAACAGCTCAGGATTGTAGCTCCCAGTGAAAGCACAGAGAGCGAGTGGACGCCGCACTTTCAGACGAATTATTGTTGCCCACAGACTAGGAGATTCCCGGCGGAGGAGCCACACAG
>CAUYLG010024020.1:0-34795 GCA_963573385.1 Cacajao melanocephalus
ATGACTTGTAGCTGAGCACCACAAGGGCCACCAGTAAATGTAAGGGCAAGACCATCATAGATGTTGCAGATGCTGCTGAGCTGGTTCAGATGGATGACCCTTAACCTCTGGCTCTAGGATCTCTGAAGACTTTGGTTTGTATACAGCCTTATATAGGGAACATACTAATTTCCATTTTCTGAACGCAACTCCATTTTTTTTCTACTTTTTTTTTTTTTTGCTTCCCTTTATGTACTTTCTATATGGGCTTAGGGAAGTGTTTCTCAACCAGTTTCCTTTTCATTACTGTGTTCCCTTTCTCAACCTCCGGAGTCCTGTTTGATAATTGTTTTTCCAAGTAAACCCCTTCTGATAATTTAATAATACAGATATATTATATGTATATATGGATGTACTGTATTTCTATCCATGCCTTATACATAAAAAATGAAGTGGACAGTTTACTTCTTTATGCAATGCAGTATTAATAATAAGAAAAATTTTATGCTAAAAGCTAAATTTAAAAGCTATTGACATTGAACTTTATGAAAATTATTTGCTGAGTGACTTCTAGTATACTTATATAAATATTAATGAATCAACTGAAACATGTAAAGTTATAATACATAAAAATATATATACCAATCTAATAAAAATACTTATATAAAATATGTAATATCAATATAATAAAAATACTTAAAAATCTCAAAAAACTGCTAAGGGACTATTTAAAATTAAATTATTCTTATAATATTTAATTTATTTTACTTAATGTTTAGTTTTGTTTCATATAGAAAATAACTTTTACCTTCACTAACTGCTAAATTTTCATCCGGGTATAGTCAACACTTTTTTTTCAACACTTGCTGTAAATACTGATGTTTGAAAAACTTTTATACAATATAATAATAAAATCAAAGCATCTGTATAAAAGCAAATAATACACTTGTAAGTACTGCGGATCAAACATAAGCTACATACCCAGACAGCCAGTGGCAGCCTATTCATATGCCAGTGGAGACCACATCACATGGTATGTGCTTCAGCACATAGTGGAGAGAAAGTCCACCAATGACAACCATCTGTTTCACATTGGTTTGTAGCACTGATCTCACATACATTTTGTTTATCTTCCATGAACTCAATGTCAATGATTTTCATGTGATACACAAGAAAACCAAGTGAAAGAAAATAAATACTAAGGGATAAGTTTTTGTGAGAGTTCGACATTTAGGGGCCATAAATGAATGTACTATTTACAATTTGTTCACATCGCAAGAACTAAGGTTTGTACCCTTAGGAGCAGTATCATCCCCAATACAAATACACAATTGAGAAAACATCAATTTGATTTTTCAAAACAATTTTTGCATTAATGTTCAGGTTTCCCAAAGAAGCTGGGGACATCCCAATTCTAGTTCATTCTTATGAAATTTTAAAAAGCCATCTGTTACCTAAGGTCAATAATAATATCTAAATATGATAAAGTAAATTAGGTGTACAGTTGTTTACATAGCATGCAAGAAACCAATTATCTTTCTCATTTCCTTTTTCATTGAAAACAAAAGTTGTTGCTTTTTGTATCCCAATAAAGGAGGACAAAAAGAAAACAACTGTATATCTAAATGTTATAAAAAGTAGGAATGGAAGTAATATCCCACTGGAGAAAAAACTAACAAAATATAGCTTAGATATTCAGCTCAGGTTAGATGGACATTAAGGGGTGGGGAAGAGCAGAAGCAAAATGGTGGAAGAGATGTAGATCAAAGATAGCAAATGGGCATGAGCTCAAAGAAAAGTAATCATTACTGGTCCAGGGGGATATTTTCAGCTTTAGTGAATTCAGCCTTACTAGACAGTTGAGGGTGATGAACCAAACATAAGATATTGTGCACTAGGAAGGCAAATGTGTGAGAGCATAATATTCTCACTATAGAATGGAAAGTATAATTGTCTCAAGTTCTCTAGTAGTAGATAGATAAACTCCAAAGATCAATATTTTTCATGTTATATGTTATGATGTTTAATATTGAGTGTCAAGTTGATTGAATTGAAAAATTCAAAGTATTGTTCCTAGGTGTGTCTGTGAGGGTATTGCCAAAGGAGATTAATATTTGAGTCAGTGGATTGTGAGAGGAAGACCCACTGTCAATCATGGTGGGCACCATCTAATCAGCTGCCAGTATGGCTAGAATGAAGCAGGCAGGAGAAGATGGCAGAAGAGACTTGCTGAGTCTTCTGGCCTTCATCTTTCTCCCATGATGGATGCTTCCTGCTCTCAAAATCAGCTCTAAGTTCTTCAGCTTTTGGATTCTTGGACTTACACCAGTGATTTTCTGGGGGCTCTCAGGCCTTTGGCCACAGACTAAAGGCTGCACTGCCAAATTCTCTTTTTTTGAGGTTTTGTGACTTGGACTGATCCACCACTGGCTTCCTTGCTCCTCAACCTGCAGACGGCCTACAGTAGGACTTTACCTTGTGGTCATGTGAGTCAATTATCCTTAATAAACTCCTTTTTATATATAAATATATCCAATTAAATAATTCTGTCCCTCTAGAGAACTCTAATGTACCCCTCTAATAAGAAGCCAGGAAATAGAGGATTTCAAAGGAAACTTCTCTTGACTTAATAAAAAGGACAATAATGATAACACTAATAAGAATAAAAAGTTACTAAATTTTATCATATTTCTTATCAATCAGATATTGTTCTTAGCACTTACCAAAACTATTTTCACTTCATTCAAAGAGAAATACACTCACTTTTCATATTTATTGAACATCTACTATGTGCCCATCTCTATTTAGTTGCTAGAGACATCAGTGACCAAAGCAAACACTGACAGGTTGTACTATTGTCCCCTTTTACAAAAGGAAAACACAGAAGCACAGGGAGCTATTGAGTTGTGGAGCCACAGTTGGAACCCAAAACATCTGACTCTAAATCCTCAGTTCTTACATGCTCTCTGGGAATTATTTCTGGCCATAAGAACTAGAGCTGTTTTCTAGACCCTGATGAATGTTTTCTTAGTAGAGTCCTATATAAAGCAAGCCATGGTCTTTCTTTTCAGCTCCTTTCCTCTCTTTCACTGAAAAGTCCTATTTGTTTATGCCTGATATGTTATATTATAATGAAGATGGTCCCCAATTTATTTACATGTTATATACTAGTTTTGTTTTCTTGAGAACATATATTAATAAACTTGAATGTAGTTGCAAAATCCTTTGTTCACCCTAGTAATATATTCACAAACAACTCTGTAAAACTCTGTATATTTATATCCTTTTATTCAAATATCCTTAAGGCTTTAGATTTTATCTTAGCGCAAGCCTAAGTCATGACGAGCTAGACACATGAGCTAAGTCAGAACTAAACCAATGGGCTAATGCTCAGAGCTCAGGGAGACCACATCTAAACGGGCTCGCTAAGGGGACTGAAGGTGGGAATGGCAGTACTTCTGGAGAAATGAGGAGAGTCAAGTGCATCATAGGAGGAGGACTGTGATGCCAAAGTCTCTGACTTGCCAGCTGGTTGATGCCATTTATGTTGCAGGCCAGCAGAGTTTGCTACTGAGTTAATTTTACCACTTGTTTTGAGAAACTGGGCACACATGATGGGCAATATATGTAGTGAACTAAAGAAAAAGTGTTGGAAAAAGAATGCGTTTGCGTAGGTGGAAAGATGTCTGGTAAAAATAGGCATAGAATTGGAGAAAACTATGCCTTTGTTCCTTCCATTTGGCCTTTCTTTTTTTTAGGTATGTCTTAAATAATGTGATAATTATGTAGCCTTATTCAGTGATTTTTTTAAAAAGATTCTCATCACACAAAAAATAGATGAATGATTATTCACTTCCTGTTAGCTCCATCCATTTTCCATGTGATAATGGGGTACATTTCTGTTTGATTTCCAATATTTGGCATGTAATATTCAAAGTGACACTTCAGGTGGAAAAACCAAGATTTTGAATTTTGAGTCCTTGGTCAGATGTTTTTCCTGGCAGTGTTATTCTTCTTTATGCATGGTTATAATTCTCTCTTTCAGCTGTCAGAGATGTCGCCTTCAGTGATCTGACCCATTTTCTCTTTAGAATAGCTTATCAGGGGTCCACAAGATAGTTATGGGCAGAGACTTCATCTTATCCAAACTTGTTCCCTGGCACCTTTGCCCAGTCCTTATCATTTCAGGTGCTCAGTCAATATTCATGAAAAAGAGTAACCACTATAATACTACAGGAAAGAATAATACCAATACATATTAGATACACAATTTGAAAGGAAAATAAAAGATACTTTGTACATTCTTCAAGGTTCTTCATGGGGAGTTTTCATTGAAAATTATGTGGAATATTCAAAGAAAGAACAGCCACTTGATTGTAGAATTGTTTTCAAGTTTCAGTTTTTAATAACTAGAATATCTGAATGAGAAATAACGACTTGGACAAACGGAAGACTTACTCTTCACTTTTCTTTCAATGGTCTTCAAGTACCTGCAGAGATACCTGCCATAGTTTCCTTGTCTCCTCAGACAGTAAAGAAAGAATTTCAATTTTACAAGTGATCCAAGGCCTTATCCCCATACTCTTGGCCTTTTTTAAACTTTAGCCAATGCCTCTAGGAACCAATTTAAATATTTCTTTCAGTCAATGATGCCATAACTCTAATGAATGACATCTGTGTCCACTTCCCTGAGTTTGAATTGTGGAATCAGATTTCGGAATAGACGTTTTAATAGAGTATGATAGCAAAAACATTGTTTTTTCCCCTAAAAATAGCATTTGTACAAATATTATAAAAACGAAGATTAATCTTATTCAAATAACTTGTCTCCTTTTCCCACTAATCACCCAACTGGACTCCCTTTCACAACTTCTTTTCATCTTGGTATCCTATGAGAATAAATCCAGGCCAAGTTAATTTGGTTGAAAGAGATTTTTGTCCTGTAACATCTGAGCCTATGAAAACATCTCCATGTGATGTACCATAGTTTAATCTTTGCAATTGACTAAAATAGACTCAAGCACCACAGCCATATTTGGGGTTATATGTGGAAGATAGCAAAGCCACAAAATAAAAGGTACTCAGATCCCTGAATCATCTTCAGAAAACAGCCAACCAGAGTCAACTGAACAGGAAGTCCTGCATTGAGCTTTTATAGGAAGTAAAGGTGAATTTGCATATTGATCTAATTACTAATTATTTTCTATTTATCTGTTACAGCAGATAGCATCAACTTAACTGACAAAAGTCTTCTAAAATACTATCTTGAAGAAACTTTTCCATAAAAAAATTGAATTTCCAACTTAGGAAACAGCAAGTACCCCTTAAAGATTTAAGCAGATAAAATGATAAGTGATCACCTTAAGAAAATAATACATGTTCTTTTCTGCAAACATTTTTTTGCAAAATTGTGAAACAATATAATTTTGATACAATCTAATGACTGGTTTCAGATTTTTTGAGCTGGTTAAAAAATCTGAGATGACAATTGCTTTTTTGGCTCAGGAAACAATAATGTAATTGATTAGAGAGATTCACGAATATATAATAACTTTCCTGTTTATTTGCTGTCTTTTCTTTGAGGATTGTTAACAAGGGAAAAACACACTTCTATCTCCTCTCTGACAGCCTCCCAGGCATAGGGGCATTATTCTCTTTACTTTACGCAGGTAATGATTCTTTGGAAATATTTCCTGACAGCAATTCCCAAATAGGAATAAGATAGATTTTCTACTTTTGCAGAAATTTACTTTTGTCAGCTGCAGTTGTTCCAGGTTGTCATCAAGGCTGTAGAGTCATTTACCGGGGAGGATCTTATGTCAAGCAGCCAAAGTGTCCTCCCTGGGGAAGAGGCTAAAGATCTGCAGGAGCTGCTGATGGTGGAAACTGATGGCTCCTGTCTTCTGGATTTGGGTGATATTTCCTTTTTTCCTAGAAACCTTAGGTTCTATCATTAGGCATGACTGAAAGAGGATATTTTCAGCTGTGTGAACAGCACTGAGGTTTCCTCCCGCCTTCCTTGTTTTCTAGCCATGGCTCCAAGGCTTGTCTTGCTAAGTCAGCAGACAGCGCTGGAGATGAGCATGATGACTCCCGCCATGAGCAGGGAGGTGTGGGCCACTGCGATTTCAGAGATTCACTAGCCTGCCGCGAGGGGACGCGGGCCCGCTACGCAAAGAGCGCTGCTCCCCTCGCTGCGCACCAAGGCCGCAGCAAGGGCCCTGAATGGCCTTTCCTGACGCCCAGGATTGGGAACCGCGGTCTCGGCGGCTTTGAGTTTCGGGGCGTCGCGCAGCCGCAGAGAAACGTCATTGAGGCTTATCGCGTCAACTTTGTACAGCTTCAACCTGAGTAAAAAAATCTCCTTTGCTGCTAAGGAGGCAGCTCCGCCGTGGTCTCCCCGGAGATATCCTCCTCAGGCAGCCAGCAGGGCACCTTTAATTTTCGGAATTTTCCCCTGGGTTTAGGGCTTTATTCCCCACACAGACTTCAGCGAGGCTTATTTTTACAGGACCAGTTGATTCTGGGGCTTGAGGACTGGAGATCACACGGCTTTAATCTTCAGGATTCCGTTTGTGTGGGGGTGCGGTGCGGGAAAGGCTTGGGGAAGGGGACACACTGGACCCTAGGGCGAGAGGGCGGGTTCTGGGAGCACCCGGGGTTGGGGACGCTGCGCACTGGGCCAGGAGGAGGGAGGCGCCCTCCTGTAAACTTAAACATTTGTAAACTTAAGTTTACAAATGCAAACTATATAGATTATATTTATACTAAAGGTTACTATCTGTATTACTCTGTTCTCAAGCTGCTAATAAAGACATACCCAAGACTGAATAATTTATAAATTAAAGAGGTTTAATTGACTCACAGTTCCACGTGGCTGGGGAGGCCTCACAATCATGGCAAACGGCGAATGAGGAGCAAAGTTACGTCTTACATGGTGACAGGGAAGAGAAGGCTTGTGCAGGGAGGGGAACTCCCATTTATAAAACTGACGGTTCTTGTGAGACTTATTCACTACCGCGAGAACAGTATGGGAGAAACCGCCTCCATGATTCAATTATCTCCACCTGGCTCGGCTCTTGCCATGTGGGGATTACTACAATTCAAGGTGAATTTTGGGTGGGGACACAGCCAAACCATATCACTATAATTTACTATGTTCAGATTCTCAGCCAGTAATTTCCAAACTTTATTTCATTTAATCTTTACAGTTTCTAAAATGACAACTACTAAAATAATCTCAATTTTCCAACAAGGAAAGGAAAATCTGGTGTTTAACTTGCTAAGAGTCACAGATTTTGTCAGAAACTAGAGCTTTCTACTGCCTCCCAATTCCCCTCTTTATTTGCTCTCAGTACTTCCTCTTGGCTGCACTGAGAATGCTAGTGCTGATTAATCACAATCGTGTCTTTAATGACTAGCTTTTGCTCCCTGGGGGACAGTCATCATCCTGTCTTATTATCCTTGAATCCACATTATCAAGCACATTGTTTGTCATATATATGCAGTGAACAAATTTTTAGTGACAGAATGAAGACAACTGGATGACTTAACCCTCGGTATGCCAGTTTTATGCCCTGTTATCTATAGATTGTAAATTGTGTCTCCTGTAAGGAAACGTGGAAGAAATCAAATCTAGTGCATTAGCCCCTTAAAAGGCAGATGGAGAGAGATGAGGAAATGTGTATTCAGTGCAATTTAATACGTAAAAATGGGCTGGGCACAGTGGCTCATGCTTGTAATCCTAGCACTTTGGGAGGTGAGGTGGGTGGACGACTTGAGGTCAGGAGTTTGAAACCAGCCTGGCCACTTGGTGAAACTCCATCTCTAATAAAACACACACACAAAAAAAAAACAAAAATTAGCCTGGCATGGTGGCAGGTACCTGTAATCTCAGCTACTTGGGAGGCTGAGGCAAGAGAATTGCTTGAACCTGGAAGGCAGAGGTTGCAGTGAACAGAGATCACACCATTGCACTCCAGGCTGGATGACAGAACAAGACTCTATTAGGAAAAAGAAAAGAAGGAAGGAAGGAAGGGAAAGAAGAAAGAAAGAAAAGAAAAAAGAAAGTAAAAATTACGTCTAAGATAAAACCTCTAAGTACCATTATCAAAAATTTAAGAGAAATAGACTGAGACTCAGACAGGTTTTTATTTAAACATTGGTTCTCCGCCGGGCACAGTGGCTCATGCATGTAATCCCAGCACTTCGGGAGGCTGAGGTGGGTGGACCACGAGGTCAGGAGTTCAAGACCAGCCTGACCAACATGGTGAAACCTCGTCTCTACTAAAAATACAAAAATTAGCTGGCCGTGGTGGCACATGCCTGTAATCCCAGCTACTCAGGAGGCTGAGGCAGGAGAATTGCCTAAACGTGGGAGGCGGAGGTTGCAGTGAGCCAAGATTGTGCCACTGCACTCCAGCCTGGGCAACAGAGTGAAACTTCGTCTCAAAAACAAAACAAAACAACAACAACAAAAAATTCGTTCTCATTTGGATGAGTACATCCTATTAGATGAGATTTCTGCCATTTTCTGAGTGTTTAATTTCCATTATAACACAAAAGAATTGTTGAAGTCATGACATTATCTGAGATCCATAAATAGAACAGAAAGTGAACAAAATTGAGACAAATACAAAAACAGAAAATCCTAGCCTTGTTATGTAATAACCTCACAACAAGAAAGTGCCGAGACAGCTGGGTGAAGGCTCACAAGGCACGGCCAGCTGCATCACACCAGTGGCCCTGCCAACCTATGCACTAGTGACACTAGAGAGTCTTTGATGTCCTCCAGCTCTCTCTGTACCCTTAGCTATGACCTGGCCCAGCACCTTCACTTGCCAGAAACAGAGACCTTCACAGTTCTGTACCAAATTGACAGAATCTTCCTTTTCTTCCTGTCTGAAGGACAAGAATGTTTTCAGGTTCTCCTGTAGCAGATGGATGACACCAAATTCCAAAAGGCTCAGGCCATCAATATTCTCCATGAGATGATCCAGCAGACCTCCAACGTTTTCAGCACAAAGGGCTGAAATTCCTCACTGACCTTGATCTATAGCTAGAATCTCTGGAAAACTGTTTTGGAACAGAAAATGGAAGAGACTTTGAGTAGGAAAACTCCAACCTGTCTGTGAAGGGTTATTCCTGAGGGACCAGTCTCTATCTGAAAAAGAAAGTAGATAGCTGCTGTGCCCATTGGTACATTGGACATTGTCCTACCAGTAATTAAGAAGTAAAAATCAGTAAGTTATTTCTCTGTGTTTTTAGGCTTATCAGAAAACTCAGAAGATTGAAAAAGAGACTTAGACATAAACCTCATTTTGGTCAAGTGGGTCTCTATTAATATGTCACTTCAAGTTCAATTCAAAGACTTTTCTTCTGCTTCTGTAATAAAAAGTATTAAGTGATTTTTGTTAGACTTTTTCAATAAGAAGAAATTGTACAGTACTTTTGAATATAAGGAAATTACATTTTTAGTTTGTAACAATTACAATGTATCTCATGATACTTGTCTTCAAATGTTATTCTTTATAAATATGGTCAGTTTTGCCTTCTGGTTTCTTTTGCTTGTGGAGGATAGGAGGAAGTTAAATCTTAACTGTAAACGTTGGGTCTTAACTCACTCTCTTGAAAAGATACAAAGTGTCCTTAAACCTTCAATCTGCTTTCAATTTCAAAAAGAACATAATTGGTTTTATTTCATTGCTTCATAAAATATTTTGAATATATCTATTTCAAGTAATGTACTTATTTAGTGAATATATTGGTAAATAAAACAAATGTATTATTTCTGTAGTGGAGCAATCTGGCAAAGATGACCAGTCTTACAGGGTAAGTAATCAGTAGGAACCCGTTTTAGGGCTATGAAAAAGATGCACAAAACACTTTGGCAGATTTTATAGCTGGAACTAATTCAGTTTTACTTACATTTCTTGCAAAAGTTATGTCCAAGGGTTGTTGATTCAATTTTAGCAGTTGCATGAATTAGAAACTAAAATATGGAATAATTTATCTTGAAACTTCAACAAGTAGTGAATATACTTTCTATTTGCTGACACTATGAAATGTGCCAGGCACAATGAAAAAAGTAGACATATTTCCTGCTTCCAGAAAATGACAGAGCTTCCAGTCTCGTGGGATATCGGCAAGTGAACATTCAAAGAAAGTAATGCTAATGGCTGTGATAGGGAAAGTATTGGATTCTAGGAGCATGTAGGACTTGTGTGGGACTGGGAAAGCTTCCAGAATCAGTGACTGCTAAGCTGGCATCTCAAGGATCTGTGGGAACTAGCCAAGTAAAGGCATGGTGATCAAAGTGTCAGAAACAGGCAGCAGCAGATATGAAAGCTTTTATAATATAACCTCTACTTCCTACTCCAACTGGTGGCCAGAGGGATGATGTACAAACAAGGGACAGAAGACTTAAGTACACAGAGGTGGAGGAAAGCCAGGCACAGAAAGAGACAGGATAGCAGACGTTGGAGTAGGAAGTAGAGGTTATATTATACAAAAATTTTGCAAGAAATTAGGCGATTGTAATTCATGGAAATTTCAATTCACGGATTGAAATTCACTGCTTGAAACACTGGAATGTTTCAAGCAGTGCACTGATGTAACCAAATACGTATTAAAAGTACTCTTCCAGATGCCCTTTGAAAACTGGGTAGAAGTTTGAATGTGTACCTTGTAGTAGGAATGAGTCAAGTAAACCCAACAGGACGTAGTTATTTATACAAAAGGAGAGAGATCATAGGTTTGGAAGATATTTATTTGGTTGCATTAGTAGACTCTAGTTGAAAGTAAAACTAGTTGACTAAACAGAGATATTAAAAAGATGTTGATGCTCATTGAACTATTGGGATGCTTTAGAAACAAGCTCTACACTAAGCCTCCAGGAAAAATACCACTAATCAAACCAGAGAACTGGAATGATGATAAAAACAAACAACCAACCAAACAAATCTTGCTAATCTTGACCTGATAAGACCTGGAAAGGCTGGCCATTCTGTGATGCCATTTTTTTGCTAAACACTTGAACCTGCCACCCTAGGGAACCAACACCTCAGCCAGAAAACAGAGCCCCCATACAGAAGCTACTTCCTCTCATATGAGTGCTTCAGATTAGCAGTCTTGTTCAAATGCCTGTGTCTTATCTGGAAGGGAGACTGAAACTGATTTTAGAAAAAGATTTCATGATATATTTGGAGAAAAATTATATATTAGTTATTTTCCCTTTGTTCCCCTCTACCTAAGCTAACCTAAACATGATGAGACACTGTAATAGTAGGTTATCAACATCAAGATGAATAGACATTAATGTCTCTGGACATGTTAATCAGATGTAGAGGTGCACATTGTGTGCGCACACTTACACACACATCTTCAAAAGTCCGGAACATGTGCATATCTAATCTAATTAATATGTCCAGAGACATTAATGTTTAGTCATCTTGGTGTTTTATGTGCTTCAAACATTTATTTTTTCAAGTAGATCCTGAAGGAAAAAAAAATATCTGAGAGAGTTAAATGTTTCTGTGCAAAAGGAGGGGGCTTTCTTTTCTCTCTCTCTCTCTCTCTCTCTCTCTCATTCTCTCTTTGTCTAACAGAATGTTTACAGCCTCAGAACTGATCTTTTCTACCCAGTCCTATGAAGAACTCATTCTATAAGGGAGATTCAAAACGTTCCCTCTGAACTCATCCAGGCTTCTGATCACAAAGTGAGTGACTCTTGACAGCTTTGCTCTAAGACCCACTCAGATGTTGAGGCCCTTTTTGCTAGTTAACAACCCAGGCTGTATAAATGAACATTCTCAAGTGTTACCAAATTCTTTATAGCAGTTACCTCTTGTGAGGGCACTGGAATTGGGGAAGAATTCCTTAATGACCAAGGATGTTTTACATTTTTTGAAGTGATTGAAATGTGAACAATTTTCATATTTTTAAATATATCAATGTCAAATTTATATAAAACTTATGTAATTATAAAAACACTTTTAAATACTCTTCTGAGCTGGGCACAGTGGCATGGACCTGTGCCAGCTACTGGAGAGGCTGAGGCAGGAGGATGAGCCCAGGAGTTCAAGACTACAATGCGCTGTGATCACACCACTGCACTCAAGCCTGGGCAACATAGCAAGACTTGTCTCTAAAGCAAACAAACATAAAAATTAAATGCTCTTTAACCATTCACTCCATGAATCATTCTTATCATGATAGCTCCTTCTAAGCAAATGTCTTTTTTTCCCCCAAACACCTGCATATTCTTTCTTATAGTCTCCTCCTACTTCTTGTGAATTTCTTTCTTTAATACTCTTGTGCCTTTCTTAAATGGGGCCAAAATGAGGCCATCATTTTCCTCCTCTCCTTGATTCAATGTCTGTGATTTTACCTGTGAGTACAGATATCGGATCCTCTTTTAGAGAAAGGGTTAATAATTATACTTGATAATTTTATTTCTTTCACATATGATTTAGAATTGAAATATTGGGTCACAATCTAATGTATCACAGAATGATACATTGAATGATGCTACATGAATGATGTAATGATGAAGAGATCTCAGGTTATTACGGTTATATGGCAAGGTTTCATTAAAATAGTGTCTATTCTTTTCATTTGTTTGAGGATAGAGAACACATTCCTTGATGTTGCCTTTATTTTCTTATGGCACATTAATCCTGAATTGATTACTAATTAAATATTTCAGTATTGCTCTGATCATGACCACCAAGGGCCTGACAGACAAATCACACAGGCTTCTTTCAGTCTTTATCAAAAATGATGATGATCATGATGATGATGGTGATAGCAACTACAAATTATTTTCCCCTTTCTGAGGGATTCATTTAATCCCCCTACCATAATCTCATTTACCAAAAAAACCACATGCTAATGGAATGTATATAACTAAAACAATCTAGTAAATAAAAGGCAAATCTAGGTTTCAAAACCTTTGTCAGACTTCAAACTCCACCTCCTCACCCACAGCATTACATGCCTGTGGAAATTGCATGTACTGAACCATCACGTATTTTCTAGAAAGCCCTATGCTTTACTTATAATACACTGATGTTTCTTTATGGTCTCCTATAATTCTCAAAATGATTACAAATTATCCAATATTTTCACCAATTTGTGCCTCACCTACAAATGTGTAGATGTGTTCACAAAATGACAAGAAAATATCTTGACTATTTTATATAGTTGGCAAAATAAAATTAACATCTGGTAGTTATTTTTAGAGTCTGAAATGTGATGAACAAAATAAATTATTCTAATAACTACTGGTATAAAATAACTACCCACGTGGCTCATATGCATTGCTCAGTTAATTCTCACCATAAGTTCACAAGTTTCGTGGGAAACACGATCTGTGAGACTTACAGCCTCTGGACCAGAGAGTGGGTTTCTTACAATTATTTCAGTGACTCCTGTAGAAAACAGAGCTAGTGGCTCTTGTGGGTTGAAAAGAGAGGAAACTTATGCTTCCAATTTACATGGCTATAGAAAATGATTGGGAAACTAGAAAATGACATATGCTGATGAGTGAAATGTGAAGGACAGAGCAGAGCAGAGCGGAACAGGTGATGATTGCCATCAGCAGAGATCAGGACGTGGAGAATTTCAATCACCAGGACAGCAGTGACGCTGAGCGCGCGACCCCTGCCAACAGGGCACAAAGCTCCCTTCGCTTCTCCACACAGCCGGCAGAGGACGCCAGACCAGGGGCAAGGGACCCACCAGCGACCCTGACTCGCGGGCCCGCTTCCGCAAGGAGACCAGCGCTCCGGGTCCGCAGAGTCTAGGCCGGGAGGCGCTGGGCGTGGGGTCCGCGGGCCGCGTCAGCAGCAAGTAAACGACGCCTTTCACCGCCCTGACTGCAGAGAGGGAGCTCTACCGCCGCCTCCCCCGAGATATTTTTCTTATGTTAACATTTTAGCGAGACCATTTTACCAATGTGCCAGTGTATTGAGGGAACGAACTGACGGCTCAAAATCAGATCGTGCAGTAGTCTGTGTGACAGATTCGGGGCCGTTCCTGCAGAGAAAAACCAGAATTCAGAGGAAGGGGCAAGTCATGAACAATCGGGACGCAAGTCTGCAAAGTGCTGTCCACCTTTCAGTAGACAGGGGCACCCTGGGGAAAAGGAAAATCTGTGCCCCTACGTAGGTGATTTTATTAAGTTTTAATGGTTATTTTTTCCTACAATAAAATAGCTGAAAACACTTGAAAACTAAAAACTATTAAAACACATTATTTTAAGTTTAAATACTGGGCCAAAACCAGACTTATTTTTTTTTGATAAGTTTCTGATTTTAATGTAGGCAAACATCAGGATACTTTCAAAATTACTTTTCTGTTTATCTCATTTTTAATTAAGAGCATTACCATGTTTGGCGATATCTCACGAACCAATAACTATCTTCATTAATTTCATCTTACAGGAACTTCTTTAAATCTTATTTAAGTAAGGGCTTTCTGTGAAGCATTCAGCTTTACATGCTGTATAGTCACGGTTTTCACTGGAGAATTTAACGTTTTCCACTTGGTTCAATATGTCATCTCACATAGATAAGTTGCATAAAAATGTGTAATCTGCTTGCATTAAGATGCTTCCATTTCAGCACAATGTAGGTTTGCATTTGATACCATTTGTTACTTAATACATATCTTATGTGCCAATAAATTGATTTTGATTTTTATGTTCCTAGATATCCTTAAATGTTTTTAATGTAGTGCTTAATACAGTCATGATAATTTCCCATCTGCTATTGAATTCAAAAATGTATATATACCCTTTGCACAACACTTTTAAAAGGTTATCTTAATTCACAAATGCAGAATTTTACATAAGATTATGAGCTGAGTAAGGCATAAATGTGACATAATCATTTGGTTGGGAAATAATGGCTTTATGTCTTAGTTTATACCTGCCACCATTGCCCCATTATCATATACTTGGCTAGTGTCAGTTTTATGTTCAGATCATTTTCTAGTTTATTAACAATTTCACGAACTAGATGTATCGAAATTTTTCTTTTATTTTAAAAATGCCAATAAAACAATTGTTAACATCATTCTTGATGTGAACATAATTGACTCTATATATTGTATAATCAAAAAATATTTTGTTTGTGTATTCTTTCTCAATAGTGGTTCATATCTAACATGATTACCTATAACATTATGACTCATTTTGGACTGTATTCACAAAAAAGACTCAGAATCTTTTGTATTATTATCTGAGTAGCTATACCAATATTATAATAACTGAAAAGCTCATCTAAAATTGAGAATATTCCAGAGTTTGGGCTTCTAATGCTCTAGGACCTTCTAAGAGGTGAATTATTTTTTGCATGAAATAAAACAATATTGAAAATAACTTGCAAAAATTTTCTAACATTTTTGTTTCTCTGATTTCATTGCTTCTGTCAAGCATCATCTAGTAAATTATGAGACTGAAATTTTGTAAATTTTCTATTTTAGGAAACATGATGATGAAACATCAAATCTTCATGATCACAAGTTTTGTTTTAGTTTTACAAATCTTTGAATATATTTTTGAGGTGCTAATATTTGATTATGTTGTATTACTGCTAAAATGTGTGCATGGAAACAATTTTATCCTTTGGAATAAAACAGGATGTCACAATGAATCAACTCTTCATTAGAATATTTTTACAAAACCAGTTTTTTGATAACATTTAGCCATAATGGAATAAATTTCAAAAAATCTGAATGTTGTCTTTGGTCAAGCATGAACAACTTTTTAGAGGGCCAAATGGGACACAGCCATAGCAGACAAATATATATATATATATATATATAATTTCATATATGGTGGTGTTTTTTAACATGAAAATAACAGAGCCAGATGTGCTATCATGTGCCTGTAACCAGGCAAGACGCAGGAGGATTGCTTAAGGCCAGGAGTTTGAGACTGCAATGAATTATGATCATGCCACTGCACTCCCACCAGGACAACAGAGTGAGATGCCATCTAAAAAAGAAAAACGTATAACACACAGAAATTGCAAGTATCTTAGGCATATAGCACAATGAATGTTCATACACTGAATGCACTAGGAAACTAACACCTGTGGTAAAAATAAAGAAAAGATTTTGCTCAGGACCTAGAAGCCTTCTGAGTGTTGTCTTCTCATCACTACTTAAAATCAGCTTTCCTATTTCTTCTCTGATGGTAGCTACTCTGACTTCTAACAGTTGTAATTATTTTTGGTAGGCATACTTTGATGCCTTTTTTGTGTGTTCACTCATTGAATCCTTACAATAATTCTATGGAAAAAATACGATAATTGTCCCCATATTAAAGATGAGAAAACTAGGGAGCACACATTTAGACTATTTTACAAGGTCAGAGCTGGGATCCAGCCAATAAACTGTGGCTGCACAATCACACAAACAATCCTATGACAAATAACGGCAAGCTGAAAAAGTAGTCCAGTTCAATACAATTGGCTGTGTTGAAGAATAACCCCTGATGTCCGCATAGCACTTTGCAGTGGTTTTACACTTACTATTAGCATTCATACCTTCTAAATTGTGTCTCAGAAGGTTGTGGGGAGCATGAAGTTCACGGAAGAGAAGAAATTTGCCTGAAGGTCACAGCTGGCAAGGAACAGAGTCAAATTTGAGCAGGGGCAGAACCATTTTTTTTTCTCCTTTCCATAAAACAAGCAGAAACTGAGGCCAGGAGGACTAGGAGTTGTAGTCTCCTCTCTCCAGTCGGCCCACCTCGGCATTCTGCAGGTAGGGGATGCTAAACTAGTGTGAAAATCACTATTTGTTTCTGGATGTAATGTTTAGATGCACTCCAAACTCCCAGACTCCTTGAGGGGGCCTGGACTGCACTAGTGCTGGTGACAGAAAATTTGTTTATAATGTAATTTCTAGGATGATTAGAGGAGAATTAGGGGGAGGAGTGAGGCATTGGGTAAGCAGAGCAGAGGTTCTCTATAAATAGGGGGTTCCACTAGGGTGACTTGTGGGTACTTGATCTGTCCTAACAGCCCACACAACTTTGGAGGAGGGGATCATGGCATCTATTGTGGGCACACAATTTTATACAATATCGATATTTGGGTGAACTTAACTGTCAAAATAATTGTATGCTAAACAATGCAGTTATAATTTTTAACAAATTTGACAAATTCTATTTGTGCATTCAAGAGCCCAGAATACCAGATTCTGCTGAGTTTCTTACATTCCATGTTTTTAAGCTGCTGCTGGCTCTAGGAACTTCTTCACAGTTCTTGATGCTCACTTTCATTTATTAAGCAAATGAGCATCATATGACTGGTGCAGTCTCCTCCTAGAGGAATCAGACCATCAACACACCTAAACAAATACACAATGAGCTACTGGATTTCTTTACTGGCTTGTGAAGTATAGATGTGTGGGCAGTGTTGGAACTGCAGATCCCTCTATTACTGCATTTCTGTGCTTGGCTGGTCATCTATGGAGACTTGTTGACTTCAAGGCAGGCGTAGGCAGGCAGGAAGGATCAATGTGTATCTGCCTTCAAAGTCAGCTGCTTCCTGCTGACACTACACTATGATTCCCCAAAGACATTTGTGACCAACATAGTTGCGACCCGAGTCTCTCCTAATCCTCTTCCCAAGTGAGAATGCACCTTCAGCAGCTAATGGTCAGAGCCTGAGAGAGACTTAGGCAGAGTGGGTGGGTGGCTCAGTGCTGCAGCGGATCAAGTCTTATCCCCAGCTCTGCTGCTACCAGCATCTCCTTGGTTCTCCAGTTATTTTGAATCTAGAGTTGACCCTTGAACAACAGGTTTAAACTAAGGCCCACTTATAAGTGGATTTTCTTTCACTTTTTCCACCTCTTGAGACAGCAAGACCCACCCCTCTTTCTTCCTCCTCCTTCTCAGCTTAGTGTAATGATGACCTTGATAATGATCCATTTCCACTCAATGAATAATAAATATATTTTCTCTTTCTTATGATCTCCTTAATAACATTTTCTTTTCTCTAGTTTGCTTTATTGTGAGAATATGCAATACATATAACATATAAAATATGCGTTAATTGACTGTTTATGTTATTGATAAGGTTTTCAGTTGACAGTAGGCTATTAGTAGTTAAGTTTTCGGAAAGTTAAAAGTTATATGCAGATTTTTTACTTTGAGGGGGGTCAACCTCTAACTTTTGCATTGTTCTAGAGTCAACTGTGCATAAAGTCAATAACTCTTGAGATGGTTACAGACATTTTCAGGGCAAAATGACAGCACAGAGTTAGCTAGGATAATCTTTACACACTAAAAATAACAATGTAATAAAATGAACAAAAATAAGTAAAACTATACATTATAAGTTATATGCATGCTTGTGTCTATATGTAAGTCTGTGTGTATATATATATATATAATACAGTACCTAATCTTCTACGGCATTCCATGAATAGACAAGATTATAATAATTGAAATGTTAGCCAATTCAAGAAAGAAACAAAGAGACATTCAATAATTGCCAAGTCTTTCCCTTGCTCCTAACCTGGTCCACCCAGAAGCAGTAGTGGAGAAAGGAGAAAAGACGAAATCTATCAAAATATTACTAAGCCCCTTTCCCCCAGTTTGTAGGGAAGCACACTAAAGCATTGGCTAGGAAATCTGAAACAATGATTCAAGAAATCCTCTCAAATTGATGTCCCTTCCCAATGCCTCAATGTACACCCACACCCCGCCCCCCCCCACACAAACCTTCTTGTTAATGCACACACACATGTACACACACACACGCACACACACACACCTTGTTAATGACCTCAAATACAAAATTGTGCAGGTTAGAGTAACATCCCCCAAATTCTACCAACATCTATAGGCTTCCATGAAAAAGCCTCTGACTGTCAGTTGGCAATATAGAATTCTCTAACATTTCTTCAAATGCATCTGAGCTATCTATTTGACTAATGTGTTGATGAATATATTTTCAAATTATATAGGCAGACATTATTATCTGATATTCTTAATGAACCTATGAAACTGGAAATTTACTGTTGACAAAGGCATTTCACACACTATCAACTATGAGATTTCCGGCTGACTTAACCTACCACTTCACTTTCAAACAGAGTTTTTCCATCTCCACTTCATAGGGTGGGTAAGAAATGTTAGCTAGGAGGTTGTGACCTGCACAACAGGTTGGAAGCAGGAAGCGCGTTTTAATCCCTTTCTTCTCCATAAAACCCCATTGCCCAAATAGGCCAGGCCCTGTCTGAAGCTGGAGACTTGTGTGTTTTGTAAAGATATAAGCCAATATTATTCCAGTATTAGTTCAATTCTTGCCAAGAAAGGGCTTGTATCTTTTGGAGGTGAATCCCCAGGAAGGGATAGGACTTGCGCATAGAGGAGAAAAGCCTTCTCTCTACAGATGTGGTATCTGCGCTTCCATACATGGCCAGAAGGGGCTCACTTCCCGCAGCAGTGTTTCACTAGCCCACATACAAAACGGAATACAGAATGCAGCTGTTTCCTTTTGCTTTCAGCTCCTGTTACATCATTGTAACAGGGGAATTCCCTGAGGTCATCAAAATATCAAGAATCTCGTTCTCTCTCCCTCTTTCTCTTCCTCTTTCTCTCTTACATTCTTTTTTTTCTTTCTTTCACTCTCACTTTCTTTCCTCTTTCTTTCAAAAAAAAAATATTCATCAGGAAACACACAGGCACAAACTTGCTTACAGCTGTTTTGAAACTTTAGACCTCCATTTAACTTTGCTGTCTTCTTCCTGTGGCTTTCCACTCTTAATAGAAACCTCCAAGCCAGAAATCAAACAGACCAGAAGCACCTGTGTGACTGTGCAGTAAGGCAGAAGAAGCGAAGAGCCTATGATAAGGGAATGAATGGATTCAGTGAAACAGGACTCGAAGAGGGATGGGAGGAAGAGTACCAGGCGCCAGGACCAGCCAATACATATCATGTGCCTTTCCCTCGTCTCTCTAGGAGAGGACTTCCTCTCTCAGATATTTACACCCAGCACTGCTTGCCGATTCAATACAAATAAATTACTCTAACGAGGACTGAACGTTTTCCATATGTTCCACATCTCCTCTCAGAATTCCAGCTTTTGACAGGCATTTTCTGACAAGAGAAAATGATGGGCATTTTCCCTCATTCTTCCCTATTTCTCCTTCTAACAGCACCAGCCACTACACCTCAGTGCCATTTGCAAAATCTCCTTTTCTGCCCTACCTTTGACTATTGAGGGTGTGCAGAACAAAGTTTAGGTCATTAGAAAATTGTTCCCATTACTAATAAGTGACCACGTCCATTTCCATGCTCTGGGATATGTGATGAAATTCCCAAATTAATACCTAAAGAATGCCCATAGCCTTTGTTGTTCATTCTAGACCCATATTCCCAACTGCCAATAAAACTTATGCAGTTTCATGTCTCCTAGCCTCCTTAGGAAGGATCTAATATTTTATTAGGAAGGACATATTTTATTTTCTTCCTACCATCATTGGTACCTAAAGCTTCTGGTAGGAGAACCTCATTTTCCTTCACTTCTCTTTGTAACATTTAATATAATTGAAAGTTGGTAAATATTTATACTACTTTTATGTCTATTTCCCTATGAGAAGGGAACCTTTAACACATAATGAACTGTGTTAACTTTATTCATCTGTATTTCTTGAAAGAAATTCCACAATCTGCCTCTGTAATATTGAATTTGTACATACGACACGAACAGAAGGAATGAATGAGTAGGTAGATCTTACCATTTTTCAGTTTTTTTAGAAAACTAGGGATTTGATTTAGTTTTTTAAAATAAACTTAAGATCTTAAGAATATAATCAAACAAAATTCAATACAATGAAAAAATGAATGTTTTAAAAATATTAACACAACAACTAGGTGAACATGTTACATGTAAAATATCTAACCATTACAAATATAAGAATGAATAAATAAACATAAATGGATAAATAAATCAACAAACAATAAGTAACATCAGGGCAGTCATCTCTTAGGAAATGATGTCCCTGGAACTGAAAGTTTTTAACTTATATTTGCTTAACATGGTACCAAAGTGTTTGCTGAATTAATTCAATAATTTCGGTGACTAAAGTTGAAATAAAAGCCTTTTGAAATGACCATGATACATGGGGAAGTGCAATATAGCACTTGCATATCAGTCAATGAAAATTAGTGCAATCTTAGTCAATGAAAATCATTTTAGGTTGCACATAGGTCCCCATCTTTACTTCTCAGTCTTTCTTGAAAGTCTGTTGATGAAGAGAAGGATCTCATGATTCCACACTGACAACTTCCCAGGGGCAATTGCTGTATTTCTTCTCTTTCAGGTAGAGATGGATTCCCAGAAGTACCTACTCAAGGCCAGTGTAGAGCCCTCAGTCATTCCCGCTGAATCTCCCTCTTCTATCACCTGCACTAAGCAGCTCTTCAGGTGTTCCAGCTGCTGATGAAGTCCAGTGTGGAGCTAATCCAAAAGGGTCATGTTCCAGTCAGCAGAGGAGTGCTGTGTGTGGAAGAGGCTGAAGACCTGCTAAAGCATCTCACAGAGGACAGATATGACCTGGGTCTTCTGCAGCTGGCTGCCATTCACCACCTCCTGGGGGGATATGAAGTCACTTCTGTTCTTTAGACACAAGAAAGGGGAGATTCTCCTCATTTGGCCCAGAAGCACCAAAGTCTTCCTGCCCAGCTGGCCATGGTTCTGAAGCAGGTCACAGCCCACAAAACCAACAGGGCTACAGCTGCACAAAACCAGGGCTGCCAGTAGTAGGAGGAGGATGACCATTGGGAAATAAATATGCTGGAAGCCAGGCTGAGCTGTTTGGAGTCTGGATAAACCTTGGATCCTAGGTTCTCTGAAGACGTTCTTTCTACACATGGCTTTTAAACAGAGAATGTTATTTGCATTTTCTGACCATTCTTCTTCACTTTAACTTCCCTTTTTTGTTTCCATCCATATATTTTCCATATGGCCTAAGAAGATGTCCTCAATCTAAACTACTAATTTTGCAATAGAAGTTTAATTTTTCTAGTAAACTTCAGATGTGCCAATCCAAATAAATATTTTAAAAATCAAATGATAAATATCTTTGTCCTAAAGTTAGAAGCATGTATATAAATGTTCATATACACATATTCACATACAAGCATATGTTTTTTTCCATATATATGAAGCAATATTACTTTTCTCTATTTTAGAAAAAATATTTACACTGATCCTAGGCTCCATTTTTACCCTCTATACTTTCCATAGGAAGTCAGGCTCCTTCATCCCTAAGAGTTTATGTATTTGTTTAGGGATTTACCTGACCATCTCTGGCAATTAAGCTCTTTAGGACTGGGTTTGTTTGCTGTTTTATTCACAGCAGAAGTTGATGGCTATTAGGTAACAACCTTCTTGAACTTCTCCCTTCCTTCTAAAATACTTCATTCGTGTCCATGTGGCTATGCTTCATTATAAGGTCAGGATTAATATAGACATTGCCCTATTTTTCACCATTTTCTTACTGAACGTCTAAGCACTCCTTAGGTTGTGCCAATAACACCAGAAGGAATCCTCTTTCTTTTTAGGTGCATAAGGGTTTGGAGATTCTAATTCCAAGATGATTTTATTTTCCTAGCACCACCTCACTCCCAAGGTAGTTATCGCATCCAGTAACACCCACCCCTATAGTGTGACAAAATGTCTTCAACAGAAACTCTTTTAGACTCATTCCCTAAGGCGAGGCTCAACACATCCTGATGACTTTGGAACTCTGTTTACTAGAGAGAGGCTTCTTTGTTGCCAAAATAATCAGTCTTCCAGGGTCCTTGCCTCTGTCCTCAAATGTTTGTGTAAAGGACCCTAGCTCTCAGTGGTGACCCCCTCATCTCCTGACCCCTGTCTCCAAGTATCAAAAGTGTCAATGGCCCTCAGATGCTGACAGCAAAGGTTTGTTTTTGTCTAAGTAGGTAGAAGAATAATCCAATTATAATAATTTCTACTTTAATAGACAAATAATGTTTTGTTTTGTTTTGTCTTTGTCAGTTTTGGTATCAGGATGATACTGGTTTCACAGAATGAGTTACGGAGGAGTCCTTCTTCAGTTTTCTGGAATAGTGTCAGTAGAATTGCTACCAGCTCTTTGTACATCTCATAGAATTGAGCTGTGAACCCATCTGGTCCAGGGCTTTTTTTGGTTGGCAGGTTTTTCTTACTGATTCAGTTTCATTACTTATTATTAGGCTGTCCATTTCCTCTTTTTTTTTTTTTCCTATGGGCATTATTAAATGAAAGGAAAAGAACACTTCAATTTTCTTTCTGACAACTTCCCAGTCCTTCATATAGAGAATGATACTTTGGAAGAATTTTTGGACAACAATATACAAATAGAGCAAGCCCGAAGAATTTCTGTTTTCACCTTTTGCTCCAGTTGTTTCTGATTTTGTGGTCAAAGTCAGAGGGTAACTTAACCAGGAAGATCTTACTCCAAGCAGCTCTGTAGTCTTCTGTGCTAAACTGGTTAAGATATGTTGATAGCAGAAACAGGTGGCTTGTGTCTTTGGGATGTGGATGTTATCTCCATTTTCCTCAGGAAACTGGAAGTGGGTCCTGGCATTCTAGCATAACTTAGAGGAGTTCGTTTTCAGATGCCTTAAAAACATAATTTCCTTATTTTCCAGGTTATGGTTCCAAGGCATATTCCAACCACAGGAACAGGAGTGGCAACAGCAAAGCATCACCAGTGCCCTCAGCAGAGAGACCAGGAAATGGAGAATTACCATCAGTGAATTACCATTAAAAAAAAAATCAATAAAGCGGCGCATGGCCAGTGGTCATAATAAGTACAAAGAAAAACACAGAATATTATAACACTACAACTGTGCTGTGTAAACTACTCATGTCTTATGTAGAAAGAGGTAAAGATTAATCAATCAAAAATAATAACTATAATGACTTCTCAAGATATCAACAATACAATAAGGTATAAATAGAAACAACAAAAAGTTAAAAAGTGGGGAGATGAAGTTCGAGATTTTGTTTTCTTTCGCTTGTTTATGCAATCAGTATTATCAGTTTAAAATAATGGGCTAAAAGACCATCTGCAAGCCTCAATGTAATCTCAAAGCTAAAACATACAACAAACACACACAAAATAAAAAGGAGAAATTAATACACACACCAGAGAAAATCACCTACATTAAAAGGAAGACAAAAATGAAGAAAGGAAGGAAGAGAAGACCATCAAATAATCAGAAAACAAATAACAAAATGACAGGAATAAGTCCTCATAAAGAATAACATTGAATGTAAATGTGCTAAAGTCTCCAATCAAAAGACATGGAGTGGCTTAAAGTATTTAAAAAAACAAAACAAAACAAAACAAACAAAAAAATACACCCAGCTGTGTGTGGTGGCTCATGTCTATAATTCCAGCACTTTGAGAGACCAAGGCAGGTGGATCACTTGAGCCCAGGAGTTCGAGACCAGCCTGGCCAACATGGCGTAACCCCATCTCTACTAAAAATACAAAAAATTAGCCGAACATGGTGGCACATACCCATGGTCCCAGCAACTTAATAGGCTGAGTCATAAGAATAGTTTGAACCTGAGAGGTGGAGATTGTAGTGAGCTGAGCTAGATTGAGCCACTGCACTCCAGCCTGGGTGACAGAGCAAGACTCTAACTCAAAAAAACAAAACAAAACAAAACAAAAACCCCTAGAAGCAATGATCCATTGCCTACAAGAAATATGCTTCACCGATGAAGACACAAACAGACTGAAAATAAAGGAATAAAAAAACATTCTATGCCTATGGGAACCAAAACAAAAAAGCAGAAGCTACACTTATATCAGACAAAATGGATTGCAAGACAAGAACTATGAAAACAGAGAAAGCAGGTCATTATATAATGATAAAGGAGTCCATTCAGCAAGAGCATATAACAATTGTAAATATATATTTACCAACACTGGAGCACTCAGGTATATATTAGAGCTAAAAAGAGAGACAGACCCCAATACAATAATAACTGGAAACTTCAACACCCCACTTGCAGCATTGGACAGACCACTCAGACAGAAAATTAACAAACATCAAATTTCATCTACACTATAGACCAAATGTACCTAATAGATATTTACAGAATATTTCATCCAATAGCTGCAGATACACATTCTTCTCTTAGGCACATGGATAATTCTCAAGGATATACTAAATGCTAGGTCACAAAACAAATCTTAAAATATAGAAAAAAAGTGAAATAATATTAAATGTCTTCTCTTACCACAGACTAAGAAAAAAAGAAGTCCCAAATAAATACAATCACAGATGAAAGAGGAGACATCACAACCAACACCACAGAAAATCAAAGGATCATTAGAGTATACTATGAGGAACCATATGCCAATAAATTGGAAAGCCTAAACAAAATAGATAAATTCCTAGAAACATACAACATATTGGTCTGTTCAGGTTTTGTACTTCTTCACAGTTCCATGAAGAAATACGAAAACCATGAAGAAATACAAGAATGGTTCTAGAAGACACACAAGAATTGTTTCTTGTATTTCTTCATGGTTTTTGTATTTCTTCACTGAAGTGTGAAGAAATACAAAGTGTGAACAGAACAATAATAAGTAATGAGGCAGAAGCCATAATAAAAAGTCTCCCAGCAAAGAACCCAGGATCTGATGGCTTCATTGCTGAATTTTGCCAAATATTTAAAGAACTAATACCAACCCAACTCAAATTATTTTAAAAAATAGTGGACAGAATCTTTCCAAATTCATTCTATGAGGCCAATATTACTCTGATACTGAAACCAGAAAAAGACACATTCATAAAAAAGAGAAAAAAACTATAGGCCATTATCTCTGATGAACACTGATGCAGAAATCCTCAACAAGTTAGCAAACTGAATGCAAGAACACATTAAAAAGATCATTCGTCATGACCAAGTGGAATTTATCCTAGAGATGCAAATGTGGTTAAGTATGTGCAAATCAATGGATTTAATGTTGTTCAATGAACATAATATCCTCTAGCTCCATCCATGTTGTTGCAAATGATAGGATCTCATTCCTTTTTATGGCTAAGTAGTACTCCATTTTGGATAAGTGCCATATTTGCTTTATCCAGTCACCTGTTAGACAACTAAGTTGCTTCCAAATCGAGCTTTTGTGAATCGTGCTGCAATAAACATGGGAGTGTACATATCTCATTGACATACTGATTTCATTTCCTTTGGATAAATACCCAGTAGTGGGATTGCTGGATCATAAAGGGGTTAAATGGGGATGGTTAATGGGCACAAAAATATAGTTAGAAAAAAATGAATATGATTTAGTATTTGATAGCACAATAGAATGACTACAGTTAATGAAAATTTATTATATATTTTTAAATAACCAAAATAGTAGAAATGGGATATATGTAACAGAGAGAAATAAATAAATGCTTGAGGTATTGGATACTCCATTCACCCCAATGTGATTATCATGCATTGTCTGCCTATATCAAAATATCTCACATATCCCATAAACACAGATGTCTATTATGTACCCACAAAAATCTATTTTCAAAAAAGTTGCTCTAAAAATATAGTTATCAAGCTAAGTAAAATGTCAATAGCCTTTAATTTTAATTGTTTTACCATTCTTTACAATGATAACAAAATATTAACTTTATACTTTTTTTATTTAATGTATAGAATAGAGATATACATAAGATACATAAATACATACACAGTATAAATGTGATTAAAATATAATGGGAGATTTAATCAGAAAAAAAGTTTCTAAAAAGGCTCTGGGGTAAGAGAGGAAGGAAACAATGAAAAAAAAATGTGGTGAGAAAAAAGACTTAAAACCCATGTAAAGAATGCGTAAAGAAAGGAAAAAGAAAAATAGAAACTAACATGGGGCATTTGGAAAGTAGAAAATAGTATGTTCCCTATTTAAGGCTATGCACAAAGCAAGGTCTTCAGAGAGCCTGGAGCCTAAGGTTTAGGTTCATCCATTTCAACCAAAATCTCAGCATCTGCAATAACTACAATGGCCTTGACCTTTCCTTTACTGGTGGCCCTTGTGGTGCTCAGCTACAAGTCAAGCTGCTCTCTGAGCTGTGATCTGCCTCAAACCCACAGCCTGGGTAACAGGAGAACTTTGATGCTCCTGGCACAAATGAGAAGAATCTCTCCTTTCTCCTGCCTGAAGGACAGACATGACTTTGAATTTCCCCAGGAGGAGTTTGATGGCAACCAGTTCCAGAAGGCTCAAGCCATTTTTGTCCTCCATGAGATGATCCAACAGACCTTCAACCTCTTCAGCACAAAAGACTCATCTGCTGCTTGGGATGAAACCCTCCTAGAAAAATTCCACACTGAACTTTACCAGCAGCTGAATGAACTGGAAGTCTGTGCGATGCAGGAGGTGGGGGTGACAGATACTCCCCTGATGAATGAGGACTCCATCCTGACTCTGAGGAAGTATTTCCAAAGAATAACTCTCTATCTGAAAGAGAAGAAATACAGCGCTTGTGCCTGGGAGATTGTCAGAGCAGAAATAATGAGATCTTTTTCTTCATCAACAAACTTGCAGAAAGGTTTAAGAAGTAAGAAATGAAACCTGGTTCAACATGGAAATGATTTTCATTGACTAATACAACAGCTCACCTTTCTATGATCTTCCATTTCAAAGATTCATGTTTCTCCTTTGACCATGATACGATGTAGATCTTTTCAAATGTTTTTAGGAGTATTAAGCAACATTGTATTCAGCTCATAACGCACTAGTCCCTTACAGAAGACTATGCTGACTGATCTATTATCTATTTAAATATTATTTAAATATTGTTTATTTAACTATTTATAAGACTTAACTTACTTTTGTTCAAATTACATCATGTGCACCTTTGCACTGTGGTTAATGTAATAAAATATGTTCTTTGTATTAAGTAAATTTATTTTGTTTTTTCATTGAACTTTTACTATGGAAACTTTTTATGCTTGTTTATTCTTTAAAATGAAATTCCAAGCCTGACTGTGCAATCTGCTTAAAGAATAAATGGTACTCTTCATTTATTTATCAATATTATATTCAAAACAAAAATAAAAATAAACTTTCTGTAAACCAGGTTGTATATTGTACTCAAGATAACAAGGTGAACCTAACATACACAATTCTGCTCTCTTGTGTATTTTTGTATAAAAAACTAAAAATAGTAATCGGACTTAATATCAGTTATGGAAAATGGTATGAAGAGATGAAGGAACAACTTCTACTCTGCAGAAGATAGATTGAGGTATGTGAGGAAATAAAAATAATACAGAGATATCCTTGTTAAGTTGACTAGTATACATCTAGTAGAAAATGTCCATTGACAGTTATTTACATAAGTTTGTAATTTACAAGAAATGTGATTGCTGGGGTTTCATATGTAATAAGGGGAAGCCAATAACTGAAGGTCATGGTGTCTGGAGAGAGTGTAGAGAGAGAAAAGGGTTTAAACATGATTATGAGGAACTTTCACTTTTAAAGAGAGGGGAGATAAGAGCCACAAAGGAAAACAGGTGGAATGGCTGCACACTAGAAGGCAACAAGAGGAAAAGATAATCAAAGTGTATTTAGAAAGATAAATGCTTGAGTCTAGGAGTTCAAGGCTGCAGTGAGCCATGATCGCAACACTGCACTCCAGCCTGGAAGACAGAGGAGGAGGGACCACATCTCAAAATAAACAAACAAAAGGAAATAAACATGCTGAGAAGAAGATTTAGTGGATTTGCCCAACGTGTGGCTTGAAACTGCCGACTAATTGGGAAATAGATAGCATTGGCACCCTTCGTGAGGATTGGTTGGGTAAAATTAATACACAGAAGACAGAAGTGGAAGTGTAAATAAGATAAGTTAGTGATCTGAAGTGAAGAAAGAAATAGAATGGGATTAGAAAAGAATGTGGGTTATTTTTTCTGTGTACAGCTTTTCCTTTTTTACGATGTATATTTTTCTGAATAGATTTCATATACTTGAGGTACTGGAAAATGACATTAATATATTTCATATATTTATTTTAAATTGTGGAATCTTTAATTACAACAGTACTTTATCAGTTTTAATTAATACTACTGTGAATATCAGTAAGATCCCTACTTTTGTTAATTATTTTGGCAGGAATAGGTAACTACTTCAATCTTTCATTAAAATATTCAATTAATATTGAATATATTCAATTAATATTGAATATAATGAACAATATAATGGTTACTGCAATTACTGGCTTTATTAGTTAAGTTATTTAGCTTGTGCCATTGTCATGTTGGTTTACAATTTGACTGCAATTCTCTGGTAGAGCCAGATATGATAAGAACTCTTATACTACTCCTTGGTAATTTTTCCTGATTTTATGAATATTACAATCTTACATGAATCCAAAAATAACTAAATTACCATAAGCATATAAACTGACAAACTTTCTTCACAAATTAAATTGGGAAACTGGATCAGAGAATCTCTCCCCCAGTACTTAAGGGAAAAAAAAATTAGTCAAACCAGCTAAAAATACAACCTGAACCAGAAAGTACCAAAGAGTTGTGTATAATTCAGGAGTACAAGGAGATTTAACAATTGTAATAGAAATCCAGAATACAAAACTGACAAAAGCACCCATAATTTACATTAAATACTTTGACACTGAAATTTCATTTTTCTTAGATGTATGTGTGATGTTGGTCAACCCATCTAATCTCTCTGAGCTTCACTCTTCTCATAAAAATTGGGTTCAAAATATTTATATAGTTGTGAATATTAAAAAAACATGAATTTTAAAGCACCTACCACAGTATCTTCCATCAAGTAAGAAGTTACAATATAATAGATATTTCCCTGTTTTTCTTCAGACAGCTGTAGATGAGGACATTATTTATCTTTCTATAAAATTCTTAGGATCTGTGTCCTACTTTTCAGTAAGTGACTGCCAATGGAGGCAGCCTAAAAAAACTAGATTCTGTCATCATCTACAGAGAGGTTGAAAAATGGTCACTCCTCATTTCAAAGAAATGACCTATTTATATGCGGTCGGGGAATGCTTGCTTGTATAAATACCTGAGACAGGAGAATAAACATATAGATTGAAGTGCAGAAGATGTGATGTTTATTTACTGATTCAGGCACCTGGCACATTCCTTCCCTGGCTCTCAACATTCCAGGAGGCACTTCCATATCACCAAGGTTTCCTTCCTTTCCAAGGTGGATTCCCCATGGGATCCTGGTCATTCATTCCCTTGACTTTCCTGCCCATTCACACAGAGAAGCATTCTGTTATATTGTGGTTCTGGCTTCAGATAGCTTCCCTAAAGAGCAGAATGCCACAAGGAGAAAGCAGAAGTGAGATAAAATTTCTAGGTTTTACAGAAACACCTGCAAGAGGGGTTTTCTAGAATCTCCACTGAATATGACATAACAGTAGCTTAGCAAAAAGGAAAGAGAAAGCAGAATTCAGTTCATGTGTAGGCTCCTGCAAACCTCTCAGGAGAAGAGAGTCCCCTGGGGCCAAGTATGACAAGGCAGCAACCAAGACTGGAGAGCAGGTTTCTCATCTATGAAGAAATCCTTCCAGTTCAGGGGATTTCTCCACATGCTGCAAAAAGACTACTTCTTAGCTAGAAAAGATACTCATGCTGACATAAGGATATTTCCTTACTCTTAGTCTATGACAAAGAGAATGAGTTTCTGGCTGCAGTCAGGGGATGGACTCCTTGGGATTTCCAGTTATAGGGACAGAGAGACATGTATTCCCTGCCCATAGCCTACTTTGCAGACCAGTCTATGCTCCCTAGGATCAGCCCTTCCACATACATTTGGACTCCTGGGGATACACAGAGCTGCCACTTTGGATTGAAACTCAATACTATTCACAAAAATATCATGTTTATTAGTGTATTAAACTCCTGACAGTGCAATCTTAGTTTCACAGATTCATTCCTAATACCAGAGTTCAAACTTTAACAAATCAAAACATTTTCTCTTGTCACTTTAGATAGTAATCTTGACAGCTCAACTCAGCAATAAAAATTGTGCCCAGTTAGCAAAAGGGAAAAATCCCACAGAAGCTAAGGAATATAAAAGAATATTATTATTATTATTATTCTCTGAGAGCTAGTGAAGTCTGTTTACTCAAATGCATCAATTTTGGTAGAATTTGAGAGGCATTCCTATAATTGGCACCATGTTTTCATGGAGGTATTTCCCAGGAAGTGTGTGTGAATTGCTGAGGTAGCAGGGATGAAGAGCACAGGGGTCTCTTGAATCTTTTCCTCAAACTACACAGTCAACATCATATACATAAATACCTAGAAATATCTAGATACATAAATATCTAGAAATTGACATATACATAAACATATATGGCCATGATTTTCTTATTTTATAGATATATGGTTATCTTCTTAAACATATATATCAGAATCATGAACACGCTCCTCAAATTCAGTAACTACTACCTTCAACAACATGACACTCTAAAAAACAGAATTCTTGGAACTATTCTGGAGAAAACTGAAAAACAGTCACCCTTCACATCGAAATATTAATTTGTACATTTGTCAGGAAATGGTAGCTTATGAAATATATGGAAGAGAAGTTATTTCCCTAAACTGAAGTAAAATATGCATAACATATACTGGCTGATTCCCATACCTAGCACAATTCTCTTCCTCTTCCCCTGTTTTCTGAATCCCATTCTTCATGTTTGTTGGGGCTCAGAAGAAAACAATACTTAAAAGTGATGGTCTCAGAAGCAGCCTCAGAAGCAAATTTTCTTTCTTGATTTTTTTCCCCCTCCTGTTTCTCACTCTTCATTCTCTATAGGCTAGCCATAAAAACTAGAAATCCCCTTTCCCAAGGCTCCTGTTCTCCAAAGTAAGCCATGAAATCTAAAAATATTACTCTTACGTTTCTGTGTAAGAACTGGCCCTAAAGAAATTCTTTGAACTATCTTGTTCAATTGTAGGTTTTAAGACCCCCATTCCAAAAAGAGCTCTGTCCTATGCCTGGGGGGAAGGAAGCCTGCACAGAAAGGTCAAGAAGAATCTGACCAGAAAGGCCATGTTGGGTTTCCTTACTCAGTCTATTAGCATTAGATTATGCCCTTTTTGCCTAATCACATTTTTACATAGCTGTCCATTCTTCATTGAACTTAAACATTAAAATGAATCTTTTTTTATGTAACTGTGGGTCTTCATTCTGAAGGCTCCCATGTCACATAAAACTATGATTAAATAAATATGCTTTGCTGTCTTTCTTTTGCTAAAGGGAAGTCAGGTATGATCCTTACAATTGGAAAGAAAGAGATTACACCATTTCTGCTCCTATAGTCCTGGTGATGAGGATGGGATGGCTGAAGCACCTGACTCACCTACTGATGAGGTCCTGGGACAACTGGCCAAAAGTTGGCAAAGAAAAGTAAGAATTTGCATCAAGGTCTATTTTCCTGGATCTCTGCCTGTAGTGCCTAGTCAAGGATGGAAGGTAAAAATTTCTTTTCTTCTTTCCAAATTCAGGATAGCAAGAGAAAACTATTTGCTTGGAATGTGCTTCTTGTGTAATTTTGATTTAAAGTGTACATTTGTTATTAATCCTTTCCTTTCCATAGACAGCTATTGTGTCCCTGTTTGTCTCATATTGTGTCCTGAGAACGTGGCTTGGCTTGCTGCCTGTGCAACACACTTTGGATGTGCAGGTGGCCAAAAAAATAAATAAAAATGTTGGGGGCTCCCATGACAAGCTTACATATCATCAACTGTTGCTAGCTCTCAAAGTGTCTAAATCCTTCTTTTGGCTATCTTTAGGAGTGGCTCTGATTTCTGAGAGGGTTCCATCTTTGCATTTCTTCGAAGATGTCTTATGCATCCTTGGTTAAGTCACAAAAGGCTGAATTGGTTTCAGTTTGGAGTCACTTGGCAGATACCTTTGTTTTAAAAGAAAAGAGAAAAAGGAAAGAAAAAACAGTTTCAAAAGCTAGAAATATTGGCTGTTTTTTCTTGCTGAGATCTGATAAGAGATTTAAAATGGGCTCTTGTTTCTCCCATAGGAAGTTTTTTCAGTAGATCTAAACCTCTTTTTAATTATATGTTTGATCCCTCTGTTTGCCTCCTTTCTTGTTGGCATAAATTTGGCTGAAAAAAAAAATGTAAAACTTCATTGGTCTTTTTGGGAAGCTTAAGATCTTCCCAATGTGGCTCCTCTAAGACGTGTTCTTCCATTTATTTCTGCACTTCTTTCCTTCTGCAACCTTCAATTTTCTATTTAGGTCTCTTTTATCATCAATATGTTGCCCTTCAAGCCTCTGCCTCCTCAATTTGAATCTATAGATCAGTGTGATTATAATTGATACCTTAACATTATTGAGTCTTTAAATCCATTAGCTCAGTACATCTCTTCATTTGTTTAGGTCTTATCTATTTTCTATTAGCAATATTTTACAGTTTTCAATGTACATGTCTTTCTATAAATTTATTCCTAAGAATTTTAAATACTTCATAATGTTGGAAATGATATTCTAAAGATTATATTTCTGATTGTTCATTGCTCCTTTAAAAATATTTTTGATTTTTATATATTGACTCAGATAAACTGAGTAGTAAATTCTAGCATATTTTTTAAAGATTCTGAAGAATTTTGTAGAGAATCAAGTCATTTTTCATGAAGAAATTTTACCTTTTTCTTTTCTAGTTGGATGGCTATTATGGATTTTCTTGTCTTACTAAGAAGCAACGCTTACTTCAGTAATTTTTATTACATTATTAACAATGTTTCTAACTTAGATTTAGTATTTTTTGGTAACGTATTGGTAGCCTAATGGGCAGCTACAGAAAAATAACAACAACAGATCCTAAAGCGTATGTTCATTTGGAGGATATTAAGCTGTTTGTTAACTGGTAATCTGGATGAAAGTAAGAGGAAATGACCAATGAAAACTTTGTCATTAAAACACATATTCAAAAGCCATGATTTGATTAAACAATGAGGAAAAAACTAGAATTATTTGGGGACACAGGTCATTGATGATTCTCTCCATTAAAGCTCAGTGGATGGTGTCCATGGTTCCTTTAGACTTGATTCACTTTTATTTAATCATTTTTATTTTGTCTCTAAGACTTGATAATTTCATGGTCCTACCTTCAAGTTCTCCGTTTCTTTCTTCTGTCTACTCCAATGTGCCTCTAAATCCCTCTAATAAAATATTTAGTGCTCATTTCAGTTATTTCATTTTTTAGCTTCAGAATTTTTTTGTTTTCTTTACAGGTTATCTGCCTCTTTACTGATAAGTTTCATTTTGTTTGTTCATTGTGGATAACACTCCCCATGGACACCGAGGAAGAATTGTCCAGACCCCAAGCACAATTAGTGCCTGAAGAATATCTTATAGTGTTATTACTTAGCTATTTCCTTTACATAATCCTTTATATATAATCATATATTAGTTTATAGAATTAGTGCCTGAAGTATAACTTACTGCTTACATGTATCTAGCTTATATAATCATACTTAATACTTATATCTAGCATACTTAGTTCTTTATTTTTTATTTTTTTTAATTGCATTTTAGGTTTTGGGGTACATGTGAAGAACATGCAAGATTGTTGCATAGGTACACACGTGGCAGTGTGATTTGCTGCTTTTCTCCCCTTCACCTATATCTGGCTTTTCTTTGTTGCAGTAGCAAGAGAAAACTAACACAGGTACAAAAACAGAGAAAATTGAACTGGATAAGAAGAAGATAATTAGGAAAGATTCTTAGGCCAGGCATGATGGCTCATGCCT